>CAEGAF010043414.1:0-27224 GCA_903067075.1 Micropoecilia bifurca | reverse complement strand
CAATATTAAACCACTACTTTTATAAAGTTTGAGGTCTCTGGTGTCCAACAGGACTTGAAATGCACACTCCTCATGCCCTCTTTTTATTTTTTATATACAGAAGCCTTTTACATGAATGACGTCATGCCCGCTCCGGAGCGGGCATCGACTCCTACCACTTTAAATTGTGTTACACCACACACACAAACTTTGGAAGGACATGTATTTAATCACAAAATACTATGTAAAGCATAATTGGGAAGTGGATGAGAGAGATCATGGTTTTCAATCCCCCACCACAAGAAAAAACAATCTGAAAAAAGTGGCAATGCTTTTGCTTTCAGCTCTTCCAAGGCAAGACTTTAAACAGACTGAGATTTCATTCCATTCTTCCAAGTAAAAAGGCTCTCACAGATATTCAGATTTGATGAATAACGTCTACTAACGTCTTCTAACGGGGCTATTTTAAGACTGAAATAAAACAATTCAGATTTGCAGCTTGCATTACAGCCTTGGCTGTGTGTTGGAGATTCCTGTGGTGAATCGTCTTCCCGTTTGTTTTATTTCATTGAAAGTGTTTTGACACTTCTAACAGCTCTTACTTCAGGGTTTGCCTATTTAGCTCCATCCATCTTCGAGACACTTCTGACCAACTTGCCTGTCCTTGCTAAAGAAACCATCATGCGGCCACCAGCACCAATTTTAATAGTGTGGATGGTGGATGTTTAGTTGTATAGTGTTATTTTTCTTCTTCACTTAGTATTTTGCCTCTATATCGAAAATGTCTCATCTGACCAGAGCATTTCTCTCCAACATGGCCTCTGGACAACTGCTCAAGGGACTTCTAATGACTTTCTCTCAACAATGATTTTCTTTTTGACACTCTTCAATAATCCCAAGTAGTTGTCTCACTGTCAGATCCACCCACCTGAACCGTGAATGTATCTAGCTCCTTCCGAGTTACAATGGACCTGCTTTTCCTTGCATGGATGGAGATGGATGCAGATGATCATATTCTAATTAGCTTGCATTTATGCCTTACTTTTCCCATTTGTGGATGACTGTTTTCTCATTAGGTGCCATATGAGGGTCAATTGGCTACATTGGATTTTTTATTTATTTTTTACAGGGAAAACCACAGAGTGCATTCATGGCAGGGGGACACAGTATAAGACAAAAATTATGTAAAAGCTATGCGTCATTTGCCTTCTATGTCACAATTATGAAGTACTTTGTGATGCTCGATCACATAAAAAAATAAAAAGATGGAACTGTGTTTTTGAATGTGATAGGATACGAGTTCAAGGCATAAGAGTTCTTTTGCCAGGATAGAGTGGTCCGTTTTCCTTTCTTTCTTTCTTTTTGCCAAAACAGTAAAACAAAATCAGAATGACAACTTAGTTCTCTAAAAGCCTTGAAAACAACAGGAGCAGACAATACTTCACCCTATCTGCCTCCCTTTCTGTTTGGTCTGCAAATTCTGAACATCTACCCTCTCATGTCTTGTCAATCCTACCCACCGGAAAACATGCAATGTCACATCCTCAGTGAGACACTTCTCTTGTCTGGCCTCTACTTGCATATTTTAGGATTTTTGCTGTTTTCAAGGCAGCACAAATAAAGTTCTATCTATAGCTCAGCTCTTGCCATGGGCCAGAATAAAAAATGGATGTGTCTCCCAATGCTGCGGCAGCAGAACATAGCAGGCCACACTCTGACCTCCAACTGCACCAGTCACACTGAAAATCCAGCATGAAAATAGGAAATAAGCCCTTGCTATAAACATTAATAATCAAATCTGTTGAAGTTTATTGTTTCAGAGTAATTTTTACTTTTTTTATCTACTTGCATATCAAACTTGGTTCGGTGTGGGAATCTGCATGAAATACCTTACACAACTAAGAAGGTGCAAAGATAGCTGGAACTATTTATAGCTAATGTGTGAGGTTATGTTTCTCACAATAACATACTTTAGATGCATTGCCGCTGCAATTGTGTGTATATATATATATATATATATATATATATATATATAAATCATTGTGAGCATGCATGCAATTTATTTTAGGCATTTTGTGATTGATCATAATTTTTTTCTCCAAAGTGGAACAATAATGAAACTTAAATGACGAATTTAAGCAGAAATGCTTGATGCACAAATTTAAATGTGTGCGTAAAAGCTAAACATAAATCCAACATAGTAAGCGGCCAAAAAAAAAAAAAAAAAAAAAAGATTTTACTCTCTTTCACAGGTGAAAGAATTTTTAGTGACCTAGATATATGAATATTACACATAAACAGACTGGTCACACTTAATTGAAATTACACATGTTTAATTTTTTTTCATATAGGTGATATGATGCGGTGCCCTATTTATTTTTAATCACTTGGCTTACATACAGAAACCATATCCATATGTTTTCAATCATTGTGAGGTTTAGTGTCTATCCTAATTAGCACTGACCAACATGGCCATTGTACTGAGAAAAACTGGTGTTTCCAAGAAACCTGCAGAACAAGTCACTCTTCGACACCAATTTAAATTGTGACCTCAGGCTTTTTCCAGTTTCCGCATCTTTCCAACTGTTAATGTGTTTCTGTGTATTCTTCTCAAAATGGTTGAGACAGCCATGCCATGCATGGTGTGGTTGCTAATGTTTATAATATTGCCTTCCACATAAAAATAAATACAATAAAGAAAAAAAATGTTCATATGATACTTCTGAGTGTCAGTAGTAATAAGGTATGACTAACATTACTACATTCATACTGAAGACATCCAGAATGGCTTCTGCAGGAGTCTAGAGGGAGTGCTATATGTTTGTCAAAATGACTACAGACATGGGGACGTGGACAAAAACTCACCAACATTTTGGGTCCTTACTCAAATTGTATCTTTTGTGTCCATTCCCCCGCCACCACGCATTTTTTTTAAGAAATAAAAATGTAACACAAACAAACTAAAAACTTGGGGGAAATTAGCTAAATCTGTTATTTTTATATCATTGTTACACTTTCAATATGTTTATTGTATTCCAAACGACCTCAGTCATATTCCCACACCTCCATTGACAACTTCATAATTACATTTTACTCTTGTGTTTTTCTCTCTTTTTTTGAAATAGCGGTTTTAATTAATGCTCAAAATGTAGAATGTTAGAGAAGACAGGGAAGCACATGCAGTAAATGGCCTGGGGTTGGGAATCGAACGCGGACTGCTGTATCAAGGACTGTAGCCTCTGTAGGGTACATTTACTCTATTCCTGTGCCCACATAAGGACACTGATGATCATGAACAGAAGGGAACGAGCTGCAGAATAAAAAGGTAATTGCACCACCATTTTTGCCTTATATAACGTGGCTTTATTTTTATTGGGGCCTGCCATAGAAATGCATAGGGAGAGCAATGACTTGCGAAAACACACAAAACACAACCGGCCACAGGATGGACGAGCCTAGTGCCCAACTATCAGGCTTGGCAAGTTTTCTAGGGGAAATCTTAAATTTATAATCTTTCAGAATTGGGGCCATAGCAATGCATAGTCAAGCGCCTATTGTTCTATACCTCAGAATAACTGCCTCCTAGTACTGTTAATGCGGCTCATACCACTGCGTGCCCCCTTCACTACATCAAAACATGCCGCTCGATCCCGTGAGGGGAGCCATTGCTTTTGTTGGCATTTTGAGTAACTGTGGCGACATAATTAACACAAAACGATCCAAATTCAACTCAAAACAAAAGTCTAACTGACACAAAACAGTGCCACTCAATAGACGTGGACAAGTCGGTTAATACACTGCACAAACATTAACATTTCACTGCTAAAGCTTCCCACAATAAAAGCTATTTTCCCTAAAAGCTATTTTCCTTAAAATAGCTTTTAGGAAAAGCTATTTTCCTAAAATAGCTTTTTTAAGGAAAATAGCTTTTTTCTCAAAGCTATTTTCCTTAAAATAGCTTTGAGAAAAAAGGTATTTTCCCTAAAAATAGCTTTTATCTATTTTTTCTTATTTATTAGTCACACTTAGTATACTGAATGGAGGAAGAAAATGTAAAACAACATGCTAGCGACAGCATTTAAGCTAATGTTAGCAATTTAGCTAATTTTAACTTGTACACTAATTTTAACATACAGAATGGAGTAAGTCCATGTTACTGAACATGTTTGTGACTCTCCACATGCTATTGAGTACATTGCAGCTTACTTTAGCATTAATGCTAATTTGTAGCATCAGACAAGCATACTTTGGATGGCCCCATTCAAATTTCTCCAGAAATGTTCTAGTTTTTCTATTTAGTACTCTACATGATTAGGCTAGATAGCGGTGAAACACAGTTAAATTTTGTTGTTTCTCTGTTCAAACCATGAGAGCAATGTTTACACTGTGTTTACACTTCAGTACGTGATTAAATGCAATCATCATTTACTATTTAACAGTACAGTAGCAACGCTGAATGAGACTGGGTTGGTGAAGTATGTTTTATTTTAAGAGTAATATCTGCTTATGTTTGACGTTATTGATGTTTATTTTTTCCAAAAATGACTGATCAATTTATTGTTATTATAATAAGCATCCCATAACACTATAATAAAATACTTTTGTGGCATGTGCACGTCAGGATAGTTTACTGCTGACAATGCTGTCCTGCATAGTACTCTAGCCAAGTGTAAAATTAATGTTTACATGTTTTTTCTTTGTTTTGATACAAGTAATTAACAAAATGACTGGCAACACATTTTAATGGGATTCAAGTTAGTCATGAGCAGACAAAACATACAGAAAAAGTATTATAAAACATTGCTTTGTGAACTTATTTGTCATAAAATGTGATCATTTTCTCTATCAATGTCATTGTGAAGCATGAAAAAACCCTGAGACAAAGCCCATATTTGTTAGATCAACAACATCATATGCACAGACAAATGAATTAGCAGGCTGTAAACATACAAATAGGCTCTGATTTAAAAATCTGTCCACACAAAATATGAGTGGACAGATTTTGTCCACTCATATTGAGGTCAATAAGGTCTGCTGAAGGAGTGGCTGACAAAATCACAAACATTAGACCAATGGCATGCATCTGAGGTGGGTTTTGTGAGAGCATTTGAAAAGGTATGGTTTGGCAACCTGAAAACCCTATCTGAAATCCTTCCAGTAAATCCAATGGTTTTATAGTTGGAAATGTAATATAAGGGAAATAGTATTCTTCAACTTTAGAGTGACATGTTACTGCTATGGCATCATAAAACATCATAAAACTTTGACAAGACTAAGCTTTAGCTTAAATTTTTAGCAACAGTTCGAATCAAAGGAAAACTCAAGTCTACTCTATGCTCACAATGAGGGCTTATTAGTTTGTTTTTATACACAGCAAAACACACGGCTGCAGAAGGAGAAACAGCTGCACAAAGGCGTCAAGATGTAGGGGATAAAAACTTTATATTCAGACAAAATAAAAAACTGCATCAACAGTACGATGTTCAAAACAGAAACAAAAAACAAACTGGGTTGCAAAAGAAACAGAGGAGCACCAAAGAAGAACTGAAGAGAAGATGACAATGTGGCAAAGGTGGAGCTAAATCCCCAGAAGTGCAGGGATTGTGGGTTGTTTTTCTGTTGTGCAAAGAAATGTTATGTCTAGTAGCAAGACAAAAGTACAAGAAGGAATAAGAGGGCAGGAATGGAACTCTAATATTGATTGGTAACATTCTTGAACATTTTTCCAACAGCTGGAATTACCTATTTATAGATTTGATATAATATATGATTAGGATGGAGATTTAGGCACAGACAAGGAGATTTGTGTTACATATGTCTGGTGATTGATTACCTGGCACAAAAAATGAATGTGCTAAAGAGGTTCATAACGGAAAATCCAGGTCCTAGAGTCATTAAGTAGAAATTTTCCAGGCACATACTAAAGGGATGACTTTGATTTTTTTTTTAATAGTATTTAGAAATCCTGTCACAGAGCATCAAGTCAGAAGGACTTTCTCGGTAAAGACCAACAGCATTTTCATGAGAACCATGCTCTATTTCTACTTTCATTTTAATTAAAATGGCCGTTTCTCATCTGGGTGTGAGGCTGACAGCATGTCTTTTTTTTACTATCAGTGAACTCAAAGTAGTTGTGAGTGAATAAAAAGCGATTCTATTCATTATGCAGGAAAAGAACAAACAAGGCCTTTACAAGTCATGAGCCATACATCACTGGTCATTCAACAAAATTCACATTTTGTGTTAAGATGAAAATATATTTGTAAAATATTCTCCTACCTTTTCAAAATTAGAGAACAAAATAAAGTCATTTGTGTGATTAAGTTTGCTTTTAGACTGTATGTAATAAAATTTTAAGCAGTTGTGAATGAATTTGTTCAATTAAAAATGAAATTGTGTATGAGAGTAATTTCAAGTTATTTTCAAACAATAACAAAGTTATTTTTTTTAATAAATAGGGGGAAAAAAGCGGACTTATGTACGTTAGCAAATTTTAGAAATGTGGTCCAGAAATCTCACCTGATAGCACACATTTCTCTGAATAGCTGTAGCTGTCAATGCTTGTGTAACATTACTGTGTTTCTGCAGTATGCCTTTCTTTCGCTGCATGGTGTGCATGATTTGACCTTCTGGCAACATTTGCCCTTTTGAAATGGCTTTCTGCTGTGCAGGATATCCTGAGAAGGTTAGGTATGCCTGATGGGTTATGGTGGAGTAGTATGATAGATAACGGCGCCATGAATGCCCGTCACAGAACAAGATTTTTTTGTATGGGTGATTTGCATGGCCCTATTGCGTCCCTAGAGCTTTTCGAATCTTGCAGAATAATGAAACTGACAGTTCTCATTCGTTTGCTACTCTGTGTAAAAAGAGCTTATGCAATGCACAAGTCTGTGAGCAACAGTCATATAATCCCTTGAGGAAATACCATACAGAGTTCAGTTGTATCTGGTACCTCATGGCATGGGCAGAAAATAGAATGACGGTTATTGGAAAACTACAAACCAATTGCTGAAAACGAATGGAAAATAAATGTCACACTCTTTCTTGATATAAGTATATAAATATAAACCACTTTAGGATACAAAGATAAAAAATAATGAACTCAAATAATCATTTGTGTGCCTTCTGATGGAAAATACTAGATTGTTTCCAATTTAAATGCAACATAATTAATGATTAGTAAAATGATAATACATCTAAACCACTTTGTGTGGTAAAAGACCTGAAGCACTTACTCATCAAATGCCAATTCTGACAATCAAAAATTGTAGTTCTATACTTTTATATAAATACAATATTTTGTACAGTTGTTATGAAAGGTTCATGTGTTAAATATTGAAATAAGGTCAGCAGTTATTAAATATGAATACTATTAATATTAATACATTCAGCTCAGAACCCAAAATGATACATAGTGCTTCAACAATAGATTCAAGAAATCTAAACCTCATATTTTTCACAAAAAGAATAACAGTTTCACAAATGATAAACTGTGTTTAATAAGGAGCTTTAAACGATGATGGATTATTCATAGTTTGATCTTATAATGTCATAATGATGATTACCAAATTATGAGTTTTGATGTCCATAAATGAAGGTTTCACACATCACAAACTGTTTTTCTTCATCTTTTTTTATCAGATGCAAACTTCAGTATTATTTTTAATTTGTGTTTCAAAAATTAAAGTAAAGGTGCAGTAAAGAGTAACGTGTGTTTGAAAAAAAATCATCATGAGCAGCCAATCTTTTGATATGCAAAATACTGAATGTTTTAGATTTTGAACTACAAAAAGAAAAATATTAATCAGAGGCTAACTTCAGCACTGGTGTATGCATATATTTATGTACAGTCCCTACAAATGTTTTTGGACTACCATCAAGAATGGGAGCCTAGCTAATTGTGTTTTTAGTCTATTTCTGTGCCACAGTGCTGCTGCACAAACTCAAAGTGGTGGAAGCAACTTCAATAAAAATGTATCCAAACACAGTCATGCCAACTACAATTTCTTTATAAGGAAAGACTTCCAGATGACAAATACTGTTGTGTTTTACTGTCACAGCACCTTGTTGCTTGAGTTGTTGATAATGAGACCATTTACATTTTGTCTGTTTCCTAACTCATTTGTTCCCTCTCACATTTCGGTGTTATCAACTTGATAAGATCACCCCTTCAGGAAAGAGATTCTGTTCACATCATCTTCATTCCTTATTATGAATTATGAATCATTTCTCATCACATATGTGAAAGGCCAGGGTTACTTGACGAGTATAACTTAACTATTAAAAAATCCAACCTTGTGGTCCTAAGGTAATGTCAAATTAAAATCTAATTATTTTGCTGCTAAAATAAATCAATGTTAACATAGAAACAGATTTTAAATTATATCAGATAACAACAGGAATTAGGCTTTTAAAACATGCAATATTATTCAAGCTTATAAGATTTTAACAACAGTCTGTTTACTATTTCTGCCTGTCATTCGATATCCATTGATGTTCATATTTATATCTGTACACTGAGTTCTTGAAACTAAAAGTCAAATTCCTTGTTTGTCAACACAACCTTGGCCAATGAAGATGATTTCAAGTCTGATATCTTACGTCAGGTTTTGTCCCTTCTGCTCTCCTCTTAACCTTAGACAGTATTACATAAACATAATGTCCAAAAAGCAAAAAAGTTCACCACTATTTCTGCCATTGTTCTTGTAAACATTATGCTCTTAAACTTAAAGAATCACAGTAATTATTTTCTCTTTAACGACTCCTTTCTTTCTCTACCTCTATTTCTAAAGTACTGTATTTTCAACAAATTCTGACATTCAAATGTAAGGTTGACATATTGTCCTATTTTCAGATAAACATCTTTAAGTTCACAGAGTAATACTTAGCATGTTCAATACTTATGTGTATACTAAGAGATCACAGAGGCATTTCAATCAGGTTTATGCATAATTCACTGTAGGATGAATAACGAGGGCATCCTCTAACTCAGTCAGCACCTTTCAATTATTAAAACCTAAGCACCAAAGCTTTAAAAGGACCATGTCAACAAATTTGCTTAAATACTTGGAGGTTTCATGAAAAAAAATAGATTATCACAGACAGATTTATAAAAATGGGCTATATTTTACAATATGTGCCATTTTTATTTATCATTTGCTTTAAATGGATAACCTCCAAACATAGTTTATGATCAGGAAGGGTGAGCAGGTCAAGCACTTGTACCACAGTGTCTACCTGACTGGTTGCTATCACTTGACCTTCACAGAATATATTAAGCTGCCTGACTTGCCTTGAAAGTCAAGGACTCTGGGGCTCAAGAGGAATCAGTCTGTCTTCATAATACTGGGAGTTTGCAGCCTCTGCCATAAAGAAAATAAAGACTACATTTTTTATTAAGGATATAAGAACCTTACATTTAATAGAGAAAAGATAACATATTGCATGGGATCAAGGATAACATAAGCCCAGTACAAGCTGTGATACGACAGGCTTGGATGGGTTGCAAAAGTGCATAACCTAGGCTAGCGGTTTGGACGATTTAACACTCAGAGAGACCACAGATTTATAAATGCTTAAAGCAACACAACCACCTTTTCTGAGCTACAGATCTTACTCTTAATATATTTTTTTTCTGAGATCTGGTTAACAGGACACAGGATGAAGGAGAAGCATCTAAATGTTTCACTTAAAGTCATTCTGTCAAGCCCAAAATTGCATACTACTCTGGCAGATTCAATTTTTAAATTATGCTCATTGAGCCATGAAGTTTGTTTTTGATAGGAAAAAAGATAGGCATCTCTCAATAAATAAGCAAACAATGTAAAAGGACAATCATTAAAAATAATACTCTATTTAGATTTCATCCAAAATGGCATGTCTAGAATTATGCATAGCCAACTCTTTGCAAGTTCCCACTGGTATTTTGACCTTCAAGGTTAAAAGTCCCCCCCTTACCACGGCCTTAAGAATTTCGTACCTGCCAGGGGTATGAATTTTGGTCTTAAATGTAGAGCAGATTTTTGTAACTGGCTTATATTTTAAGAAAGATATTTCTGGAGAACCAACTTACCTGTTTTTTCAAAGTTGTGCTTGATATCGTCATCCTTGCACATGATGTCTGCGTGTCCTCCAATGCTAACATTAACTCCATATTCATCGAGAATCTTCCCGTCGTTGAATTTGTTGTGGAGCTGGTTGGGTGTAGAGTTGAGCGAGTGACCAACTGCATCCTCTTCATCGCAATCGTAATCATCTAGAATGGGAGTCTCGCGAATGGGCATTCCGATGACAGAGCTGCCATGCTGGTGAGTCCCCCGGGGGCCCCGGTAACTGTCGCGGCCCTGCGGACCCAGCAGGACGGAGGGGATGTAGTGGATCTCGTGGGTGGCTTCTGTGCTGGCGCTTTTTTGCGGGATCCGGCGACGCTTACACCATCGATGACGGGTATATAGGACCAGGGTGAAGAGGAGAATAAGGAGGAGAAGGGCAATGAGTCCCCCCTGAAAAACAAGAGGAAAACACAAAATGTGAGGAAAAAAAAACATCTAAACACTGAAGGGCATAAAGCTTCAGGAAAAAAAATGCTCTAGTTTCATATGGTAACTAGAAATACTAAGCTGACCTAAAAACACCAACTGAATTTCTATTGTAGCAACCACAATTACTGTCCACAAATGCTGTTTAAATATCAGATTTGTAAGATTCAGATAAGTTTAATTAAGAATCATTCAGATTACAATGATGGTTGAGGGTGGGGTGTCATTTAAAATATATTCGTATATCACAAGACATTTGGACTTTTGCTATTGGATGATGCTAAGGGTCATTGGTTGAGAGGTGGGATACATCCCTGGACAGAGTGATTTCATCCAATTTCAGTCCAGTTGCCAGTGCAATCAGCATGTGGTTGTGAGGAACATTTATATTAATATTTATGGTGTTTATCAAGTGCATTTGACCCTCAAGGTTTCAGTTTGTTATGTGGATGACAGAAATCCACAACAAATTCAAACTTGTGCCCCAATTCTCGTTTACAAAATTCATCGAAATTGTACGCAATGCTTTGTTCACTCCAAAAACGAATGTGTTCAAATCTGTATTTAATTCCAGAATTATTTGTGTCCATTATAGATGGATGTCAACTTTTGACTTCTAGACTACATAAGACTTGTACTGATCAAAATGCTCTTAATAACCTTTATTATTAAAAAAAAAAAAAAAAAAAAAAAAGAACTGAATTCATTGTCATTGGCAGGGATATGTTGCATATCCATAAACTGCAACATTAATCCAATTTTGCAGTTGTGATATGAAGAGTGATCTGGTAAGCTCAATTAAAAGCTGTTTTCTAATGAACATGATAAAGTCATTGTAATACAATGAGAGCAATCAAAGCAAAAAAAATAAATAAATAAAAAATAAGAATGACGTGGAGCATCATTCTCCATGTCATTCTCATTTTGACACGGATGTCAAAATAAAAATGACCATGATGATGTTAGCAAGTAATTAGAAGATACTTTTTTTGCACATGCAAACCAGAGTGTTATTTTGCAAAATATATAATAGCTTTGGTACTTTAAATTAGCTCTTTCTTAATGTTTACTAATGTACTTTTTCATGGAGTGCATAATCTCATGAGCCTAAGAAAAGTATTCCCATCCATCAAATGTTACATTCACACACTTCTAACTTTTTTATTGTGATGTTAGACTACTGGCAAACACAAATCAGGAGCGTAATCTAGAAAGGAAAAGGGAAAAGGTTTCAAAAATCAAATCAGGGGCACCAGATACTTCTATGCTGGTACCCTAAACAAAAAAAAATCCAGAGAAACTAATTACTTTCAGAAGTCATATTGTACACACAGTCTATACCAGTGTGTACAATAATCTCTGTATAAAAAAAGAGACAGTCTGTGAAGGGCTCAGAGGCACAAGCACATTAGGAATAAACAGCATCATGAATACCAAGGACCACACCAGAAAAGTCAGGAATAAAGTTGATATATTTGCTATTATTAATTCCTTCAACAAATGTTTTTACCTAGATGCGAAATGATATGCATGTAGTACATAAAGGCCCAACAAAATCACATTGAACCTTATTGCTGTAACTTGACAACATGTAAAAAGGTCCAATGAGTCTAAACACTGACCCTAAACATTGACTGCACATACAACCCCTTAAAATGCAAGGATTCAAGCAATGAAGGGGTTGTCCTAGTCCTTGGGAGTATTTCTACTCCCAATAGAAAATAGTGAGGCAGAAATGAATGTCTTTGTAACAGTGCTATATCCAGGGTTTTTTTTTTTTTTGTCACACACTGTTGCCCAGCGATTGCTTGTCTGCTTTGCCCTTTCTTTCTTCTCTAAACTCAGACTATAGCCCTGTAGATTCACCAGGGAGCATCGCATTTCTCCATGGTTCATTCAATATGTGGCCATCACAGAACCATCAAACACCCCACCATACATGCAGTGGTTAGAAAATAAATCTATATTCAAAGACAGAGTGGTGGAAAGGGAGAGAGGGCAAGACTTATTCTTTGATTTTTCACAATGGCATCCAACGGGTGTGACGTGATATTGGATTCTGCAAGACAAGGCTACCTAGTGATTTATTTTTAATGTCAGGCTGAAAAAGCGAACGTCAGCACGTTTGCAGCCATACATTTAACATTGTAGAGATGTATTTATAAAATGATATGTGCACATGCACGCGAGAAAAAGGCCGGACACGGGAAACACATATGCAAGCGCGCATCAGCTCTTGGCTACTCTACATCAAAGCAGAATAATAAATACAAACTGCAAGGGTTCATTCATCACAACATTTAAAATTCCATCACCATGAGGAAAAACAAACCCCTTTCAAATTATGGCTCGTGCGCTCCTAGGTGTTCATAAATCAAATATGCTGAGAGGTGAGGCAGTACAGAGAGGACTTGTACTACGGACAAACTTGTCCATTAATCTCCAGCAGGACAGCAGCTCTTCTGGTATGCAGTCACCAAAATTCTCCTTGTACTCTGTATGTCTTCATTAGTTTTCTTTAAAACAACAAACGCATAAAAGCACTAGTATCTTCTGGTAATAGCGATGTAATAGATCATCACTGTATGCCTCTGAATTACAATAAAAGATAAAAATGTATGATTTTGTGTTTTATATTGGTGTTTTTTTGTACTCAGCAATGTATAATGTGCCTGATCTCAAAGGAAAATATGTGATGTACGCCTGACATCACATATTTAGGATACAATGGTACGTGGTGGAGTTAGACGACATATGTAATGTGCATCTGTCAGATCCAGACTGACAAGTCAACCATTAAATTATTGTGTTCCAGAAAATATTACACTGCCAAGAGATAATTTGTCACTGAAATTATGGTGATAAACAATAATGTATTTTTGAGACCAAAAGTCCATAATAATGCTAGTAGATGCTCTCAAAGATCAATAAACGTATTCCTAAATAGCATTTAACTCTGGGACTGGAAGACATTTTAAATATCCAAAATAAATAAACAAACCAAAGGCAAAATAAAATGGATTGTGAAGTCTCTGTAAACAAACTTGCCCTTCAAAATATATTGGTCATTAGGCGCACAGAGGAAAACAGCCGATACCGTCGGTTAGGACGTCTGAAAACAGTACAAGTGTAAACTTACTACTGTCTACTGGGTATCAAATGTTTGCAGCGTTTCTTGAAATGCTGGATTAAAGGGCAGCGTCTCTTTGGCAATTAAGCAAACTCCCATAGAGTATTAACGCAGTTTGCTCTGGCCTTTTCATATTTTGTTTGTTGATTAGACACCCCAGTGATTGTGGACTGTCAGCAAGATGAAGACAGGCCATTGGTGATAGTTTTTTGTTTGTTTGTTTTTTTTTTTTTTGTTTCCCCCCCCGAGCTGAGAAATCTCCAATAGATGATTATGTTCTACCATGAGCCTGGTAGGTAACTAATGTCAGAGTTCACGCTCCCTTATGGGCTCAACACACAGGAGGCGACGTCACCTCCTCACCATTCATTTCCTATGGACTCGTGAAATTCGTCCATGTTTAATTTTGAGCTCGTACACATAGGCGTGAACATACAGGCTGACAATGAGACAGGAAAGTTGATAAATGGTCATGTAATGTCACTGTCGTTGCTGTGGCGTTACGTCCCATGTATTAGGATCACCCCCAGAGGGAGAAAAATCATCTTTTTTGCTGTCGTTTTGTAGAAAGAGAGAAATAGCGAAAACAAACAAGCATGCAACTGGGAATTATCTACTTCATTTTAATTTATTGAGCTCCTTTGAATTTATCATGTGACTAACTGATTTATTGCCTATTGCAACAGCCCGGCTGCTAACTGTAGGTATTTTTCAATTTTCGACATGGAGCGTTAAATCCTTCAACAGCCTGAATGTTTTTCTGGGTCAACTCAACATATGGATATCTGATATCAATTTTAACAATAAAGAAAGACTCAAGGAATATTAATTATACAAGTAAAATTTGAAATATAAAAAATGCAGTTCATCTTGAGAATTGATGGTCACTCCCACATTCTCACTTCTAACGGCTAAACTAAAGTTAATCGCTTTAAGTGCATTATATCAATACAGAGTATTTTAAAGAAACTTTAAACTTTCCACATTTAATTTGGTTGACTTCTCGTTCTTAAAGTGAGAGTGAGTTCCATAGAAAGAACAAATACCTTTATTTGACATTCATGAGTTTTGGGGGTTTAACGGTCCATTTTGGCCTTATTTATGATAAAAAAAAAACATAAACATCATTATATTTGTGGCATGTAATTTTGTGATAAAGGGTAAAGCCTCAGAAACGTCCTGCCTGCTAAAAGCTACTCGGTAATCCAGAAGTGAAAAACATATTTCAAACCTCTCTATATCTGTAAATCATTTACAACTTAAGTAAATGCACTTTCTTTGCTTTGGTATCCCTGGAAACCAAGCTAATACATAAAAGTCAGGGGTTTTTATAGTTATTACTTAGATTGCAAACAGCTTTTTCATGTACTTCAGAAAAAAACACTAAGTTTGAGAAAGGTCTATATTTAGCAGTGACAATTTAGTCAAGATTGTTGTTCTTTACAAGTGATCTGATGACAGGTGTGTTAAGTGCAAAAGGAAAAAGATATTGTGGTGGAGAAAGTGTATCATCATCTAAATAGGTTTTTGAAAAAGGTGGAAAGATAAAACCCAAGCAGCAGGTGGTGAATCTGAGCTTCTTTACATTAATCTTCAGCTGCTTCAAGTTTGTCAACTCAACACAGAGTATAACAGTTTGTACTTCTGAAGAACTTTTAAATTGCATCAATTTTGTTCTCAAAGCAACGGAGAAATTTGCTCACATTAATTCACACATAATATCCCTGATTTTACAAGCAATAGAGTCTCAGGTTTTGTTTCTTTGTGTCTATAGCCATGACAATGCATCAAAAATGTAAAATCACAGCACGATAAAGACACACCTATTTTTGTATAAACACAAATATATATATTTTGTAATGTTTTTTATACATCTCTGCTGTCAAGAATTAATTGTCCTGGTAAGTTTTTGCTTTTTTCCTCTAGGGTCCCAGTTTGTTTCTCTTCCTGCTGTATATTTCTCGTCTTACTTTGTACTTCCTCTTGGACTACTTTTGTTCCGACTCCCTCATCGCCATTCCCCTTCCTGTTTGATCACATGTTTACACCATCTTCAACAAAAAAATCCTGGTAAATTCATGTTGGCAGATGTAACCAGGAAGGATTTTTTTCTGTTCATCTTCAGACCTGAGAAATCTCTGCAGCTTTAGTCCTAAGTGACTTTATGGGGAAAAGAATGCCTGAAAGCTCCATATATTTCTTCTTTGCTCCATTTGCTCCAGCTCCTGCAGAGCTTGATATTTTTCCGTATAGTGATTCAATTTCGTATTCAAATTACACTATATGGTCTTCTGGTTACCTTTTATTTTCTCTCTGCACCTTCACACTTTAGCTTTCCATTAACTGTGCTGTCGACTCTTACTTTTCACTTTTCATTCCCCTACCTTTGGTTACTAGTACACCCTTTTCACTACACTTCTTATTAGATCCTATTTTCTTCTTATGTTCAAATGGTTCTTTCAAAGACAAAGTGGTAACACTTTATTTGACTCTGTCATAAACATGACATAACACCTGTAATGAATATCAATAAGTCTTCATGAATATTTATGACTGTTGTCATAAAGCGTAATTCGGTAAATTGACACTTTTAATACGAAGTTGACATTATTCAAAATGTCTTCGTTATGGCAACTTGTCATTAACCAAGAAATCATGATCTGACATAAATTTGTTATAAAAGTATTACCGATTACACTTTAAAAATTAGCTGTATTTAGTAATATTATATAGCTCTGCCATGTTGTTTATTCTTAATTTTCTTAATTTAATTGATCCTAAAGTTTTACAGCAAGATGTTTACAAAGCACTTATGAAAAAACGACAAAGCTTAATAGAAATTAAAATTTAAACTCTGAAATAGCAAGCAAATTGTACATTTCCGGATAAACAAACAAAAAAATAAATGTTTGCCAACTGTAAGAAACAGTGGCTCCTAAAAGTGTACCAACTCCTGTTAATATGCCTGGATTTTGTCATAAAAAATGGAAAAACTATTTTAAATATTTTTTAAAATATATTCATCTTGGGTAATATAAAAAGATCTGGAGATATTTTGAGAATTTTTGGCAAGGCACAATTTCTGAAGTCAAGATGTTGGATGTCGATATAACCTCACCAAAAATGAAGAAGTGCTAACATTTACTTATTAGGGTTTCTTTAAAATAGTATCACCTACCTGTGATATAAAAACACATTTTTGTTTCCCCTCGTTTCCTCCACATCAACTCATACAGTTGATGTGTAATACTATTTTTTATTTTTGAACAACCTGGAATTTTAGGGGAAAAAAGTGAACAAAGGGGATAAGAACAAAACAAAAATCTAATCAGATTGACTGCTTATATGAACCCACTTGATAAAAATAAATAAATAAATAACTTCAAACAGGATAATGCCAATAGGTCAAGACTTCCAAAGCAAAAACTCATTATACTCAATCAATAAGCTTGAGTGGAGTTAATCTAAAATAAAGGTATTCAATCAATAATCTATTGTATATGGCCCCTCGTGTGAGTTAATGAAAGTAGGAGGATCACATTGAATGAAGTGCTGCAGAAATGTTATGAGGTTTTCAACAAGCCATACAATGAAGGCAAAAATTTGTTTCATTTTAGTGGCGAGTTGTAGAATTGACTGCATGCATATTTCTCTCTTATCCATGTAGCTGAGATAAGAAATTATTTGCATAAGTCATTTCCTGTGTAATTTCCTCCTCAACTTTTCCTTAAAGGGTATATTAACTTTCATGCAACTTTTAATATGCACACTATAAAAAGTCAGGTTTACAAATAATTTAGTATGATGCTCTTTACAATCATTAAATTTGGGATATTTATAGTCACACATCTATCTATCTGAATAACAAACATTAAAATCTACTGAAAATTAACCAGATAACGGTGCTTTTAAAATGTGGGTGAACAAAATAAAAAAAAATGATGGCGTCTCTAGAAAAGCCCAAAGGAAAATGTTAGACTAAGATGTGTCCTCTGATAAGCATGTCAGGCGTCCTCAAGCTTGTAATCAGTGTGTCATTATTTAAAAGGTTACACATATTCACTGTGCTGTTTACCAACATGGTATGCACTCGACTGAACATGGAGTACAGGAAGTGAAGGAGAAATTCTGGAACAACCTCCAAAAACATAAACATGAAACGCAAGAGCCAAAGTAAACTTCATGAAGGAGATCCAAGGAAAACATCGCTGTTGAAAGCAAATCATAAAAGCAAGACTGGAATTTGCCACAGTGCATATCGACAAGCCACAAAACCTCCAGGAGAAAGTTCTTTGGACCTATGAGACAAATAGAAGGGGTCCCAGGATTGAATGTTGGGGTATCACACATGTGATTTCTGTCCAGTCAGATGAAAAGTTACCTATTGACAAAAATAAGTTCCTATTCTTTAGATAAGACTCCAACCAGTCAAGTACTGAACCAGGGAATCAACCCTGGGATGAGTTCATATCTGAATCAGCTCGCATGCAACTTTCTTAAGTTTTCTGTAGAATATCAAGACAACAGGAGGAGGAGCTTAATTGATTTTTTTTTCAAAGCTTTTAGGTTGAGTTGGTGGAATAGTGTTATTTTCTCTTGTAAATGACATAGCATTTGGTACTGGATTGGATATTCATGTGCAAATGAACCTCAGTTTTTTTTTTGCCGTTTGTTTTTAATTTGGCAAATTCAGTGCAGGTGCTGATAGTAGAGTTCAAATGCTAGAGTTAAAGGAGGGTTTGTCAATCTATCAACCATGGCAAACAAGACACAAGCACTGTTAATATTTTTGTTAATGATTGTCTGAAAAGATTTTTTCACTTGCATGTTTCAGTTGAGGGATTCAGTTTTCACAGTCTCTTGTAGATTTCACAGTGAAGCCGGAGCCAACCTTTCCGCCATTTTTGTTGAGCCCTTCTACAATGGCTTTTTTGACTTTGCACGAGTGGAGCACTTCTCCGCACAAACATCTCCCTATGAGACACGACCTTCACTTCAATTGAAGCAATGGAATCGGTGATGTCTGAAATTTTAGAATGAAAGTTATCTACCAAGGATAAAGGGTAAGTGGAAGAGTAAATTTGATTAAACTTTATAGCTGTGCTGAAAAAAATGTCAAAGTCCTCAGTGGAAAACAGAAACATTTTAATCTGATTTAGTTTTTAGGTTAGAAAATAAAGTAAAAAAAAAAAAAAAATACAAAGTCCATAAATTTGAAATCATCTAGTTAGAGTAGAAAGTATAAAAGCAACCACACACGCTGGGTATGTTATATAACTTTCAAAAACTATCAAAGGCAACACTGAGGTGAGAGACCAAGAAAAGCCGCTCCTCCTTCACAGGGTGACAACACCATGTGTATGAATGATACAGGAAAAGTCCAAACCTTAATTCAGGGGCAAAACTGACTGAGCTTCAGCTTTTTTGCAAAGAAAAACAATTGGCACACATTACAGTCTATGTACAGTATTTGTCTACATTTCTAATACATCTACTGACTCTGGAATTACTACTAACTTACTGATAACAGATGTTGAAGCATAAAATCTTTGTTTTCGAAAGCATTTAAAGATCAGCTTTATTGATTTTCTCTTCACACTTCAGTTAGTAGCCTCTGTAGATTTCCAGCAAAAGGGAAACATTCATCTACATTCACATTATAGCTTGGACTCTATATTAAGGGAATTAGTTATTTAAACAAATAAATAATACAATTCTATGTCATCAAATTCATTACAATACTTTGAGTTTTGGACAATATGCATAGTAACATATTCCCTTCTGCTTCAAAGAACAAAGCAACATTTGCAGTATGCTTTAGAAATGTAGCAGAAATGCACAAATGTTGAACTCAAAACAGTTGAAACATCAAACAGAAAAGAAGGAACAACTGACATATTTGTATTACTTCAAATAAGGCACATCTTGCAGCACTGGCTTTCCCTGCATGCAACCGCAACCAAACAGACTCGGAGTACACTCTTCGCTTGGGAGGCTTTTAATGGGCTGCTTCTCTGTTCATGCCACTGTGTATCAAACTTTCAAAGCAGGAAAAAAAAAGCATTTACTCTCCTAAACTAACTTTTTCTGTCACTACATTTTATGTCAACCACATACACTTTACCTTCACTCCTCTACTATCAGTTCTTTAGTTGTTTCTCTGCCCTTCTAGCTCTCCCAGCAGGAAGTTAAAGTGGCATGTGGCTTAGCATTTGCTGTTCATTCGTTCTGTGTAACTACAAGCTGCAGAGCAAATAACAGAGTTAGCCTCTGGTAAATTTCCATTTTAGCAGTTTACCCCCAAGGAAACATGCATGTCCATTATTGGACTACATATAGGATGTTTGTATCTAACACCATCTAAATTCTCTAACAGCAGCATATTAGCCTTAATTAGCTTTATAGTTTTAAAACGGACAGATATTATCTTTATCATGTCCAAATGTTCATTTATTAACTCTGTAAACAATATATTTTTGGTTTTTTTTAATCCAAATTCTATTATGCCTATTCTAAAGTATTTTAAAAAGTACATATTCTTACTGTATTCATTAGTTCAATCCATCCAACAAATTGGTTTTGGTTTTATTTCACATGTGATGGACACAGAGATGGAAAAGGAAGGAAAACAGAGAGAAAACAGGGAAAAGGCTTAAAGGGAAATAAGAAGATAGACGTAAAGCAGAAAAGCATCAAGAGTCAATACCCCTTGGGCAGTTTGCTTCAACAACTGCCTAAAGACAAACAACAAAACAAAGAAACCAGCAGAAATAACAATAAATGCATGTATAACAATTATAACATCACTGAAAAGTACACAGTTAATACGTGATGCATTTAGTAGCAACTGCCTAAAAGAACGTATCAATGAAAAACACCTGAAACTAAACCCCTGTGGCTGGGTGTGGTTTTGAGAAGGATTGTATTTATTAGACTCTTCCATAAGAATTTTATAAGGGTTTCATGAGGAACCCCTAGTCGCCAACACTGCAGTCACGAGCCCACAGGCTCCACCGGCAGATCTAACCATGGACACAGAGACCCGAGTTCCGACGGCACACCAACTCCAGCAGAGGCCTAACAGAGCCTGGAGGCCAGAGCACACTGTATGCTCCCAGGTCCAGGCATCGCCTCCCCAGAGGTGCAACCCGTCCCTGAACCCAGGAGATGGCTCCCTTCATTTATTTGTGGAGAAAAGCACACCGCCTGCATTAGCAGAGAAGCAAATCAACATTTTGTCACAGATTGTCCGTCTCATGTTATACTGTCACGAGTCACGACATGGTTAGAGTTGTACCAAATGTGAAATAACATATTGTTTATAAAAATGTGCATTACATTTAAAAGGGTAATACAAAATGTATACAGTAGCACTTTTTAATATCTTTGCTCACTGATATCTGACAAAAAGTTTAATGTACTGTGGAGACATAACTTCAATCTGCAATGTTTCATCTCTTTTACAAGATTAGAGTGTATGCACTGTGTTTTGAAACATTTGTTACATAATGATGAGTTAGACAGGTGATTTTTTTTTACTTAAAAACCCATGACACTTTCCCCTAGCTCACTGGTCCTTTGATGTTCAACTTGTGCTGCCAGTATTCCTCCACCTTTGTTGAAATGCAACATTTTTCACTTAAGCACCCAAGTTCCCCCAGCAGTTCCCCAAGAGCCAGTAAATAACTTGACTAAAAATGACTGAAGGCCCCAACCTAATCATAAACTCTAATTATAATATGATTGAAAGCTGAATAAAATTCTACATCCTAGCTAAAAATGAAATGTTGACCTTTCCATTTTGTCCCTCTTGCCAGGGAAACTAATACATTTCCAATTTTCACTCCTATCTCATCCCTTTTTCATTGTCTCATGTCTTCTCCCTTCATTACTCTCCATCTTTGTCCTTCCCTCTTACATGCCACAGTTCTCCATCACACAGAATCAAATGATTTAAGGGCTGATAGTGCTAGTTTGAGGTCTGGCTTTCTGAATTATAACAGTTAGGGTTGATTCGCCAGTGCAGTTCTCCCGCCTACCTTATAATTCTCTCCCAGGGTTTCTCTTGCTATAGCCGATGCCCTATACACCCACGACTTTCCTTTCTTAGACAGGAAAACAACAAGGCTTGTTCTAGGCTCTCGACACTCAGGGCCTGTAGTGAAGGATGGACTCTGCATTGATATCATAGATTATGATGATTACTTTTCAGCTCTGTAGGGAAAGATGTTTATAAATATGTAGCAGTTGCAGAGCAAAGCCATTTTTTAAAAAAGGCATCATTCCAAAAGATCCCTTTTATAAAAGTTTTTTCAGTTTCTTAGACTTTTAAGAAACTACTTTGTGATTAATGGTCATGGAGAGAAAATGTAAGGACTAAACAGACAAATTAAACCATATGAATGTCCTGCTTTCAAACTCCTCCGCACATCACCCACTTAAGCGGTAAATTGTGATATGATGCGCAAAGCTATGGTCAACATTTACAATTCTGCAAAATTACATGAACATAATGAATACACTTGTACATAAATACCACATGTACCAGATTCCCAGTAGGCTGTGAGTCTAAGAGCCCATGAGCAAGTTTAGCCATATGTAAATTTTCTTTACATTTCCATATGAAAACAGTAACATTATCAGTGTCTGTTTTTATTTTTCCACAAAAACACTGCATTCCTTGAGGTGAAATAAGCATTGGTGAGTCGTTCTTTAAATCATGGCCTATAGCTGTGGAAGTTTTGCATATTACAAAGTAATTAAATAGACCACAGCAATCTCTCGTGAATTATCTTACCATACAAATACTAAAATTATAGCATTGATGAAATCTAAGAATTTTTAACTGTAAAATTCTAAAAAAAAAAGCAAAAAAATTGTAAATAACTACGATAGGTAAAAAAAAAAAGAAGGTGGCGTCATACCACTTTTAAGATAATTTCTTAGTACAATGACACTGACATGATGCTCATTGTGACCAAACATAATTTGCAAGATGAAAATGCAGCATGGCTTCCTTATTACTGTGCTAATTTAGCGTCGCTCAAAAAAAGGAGAGATTACATTGCCCTCACATGCAGACCCCAACACATCTACCCAAACAATGTTATGGCTCTTTCATCAGACAAATAATAGGGTTCACATTCTAGCCGCATATGACAACTGTAAGCACATATGCCCTGCCCCCCCACTCCCTCTTTTTGACATTTGCAGGGACGAAATGTGATTAGAAAGGTAATGTCAATATTTGCAGTTGCGTCACGAGAGCTCAATCCAGGACTGCCAAGGCTGATAATAACAAGGTAGTGCAAGGGTCTGGACAATGAGGCCCTTGGGGTGACTTTGATTGAGAAACATGCTTTGGCTGAGAAAAAAAAAGGCCAGAAAATGGATTTTTGCTTTTGTTAAGGTGCAAGTATAGACGAGCAGACAATAGTGCATACTTGCAAAGGGCAGTGAGTGGGGAAATAATGGGGGACACATACTTGATTTGCTTCCCCGTTTTACTTGCGGACTACATTTTCAAAAGATTTTTTCGAAGTTTATTAAGATTACCTTGTTGTTCTGGTGTTCCTGTAAGGTACAACTGTGTGGTATTTAACAAAACAGGGAGGGGGAGAAAAAAAAAATCTAAATCTGTGAAATGAATGACTTTGCTCTCTCTGTTGCATATACTTGTGTGGAAAGCGTCTGGGTGCAATGGAGTTAGGTGTCATTATAGGTGTTTTTTATGTGCTGGTCTCTACATGAGCCTGTGTATTTCTACCATAGGCAGCGCAGAACTTGGCTCTTGTTATAGCCCATTCATTTATCTTGAAGTGAGGGCCTGCAGCTGTCGTCCGAGTGCTACCGCAACAGCTTTGTGAGAGCGGACCTGTCGGTGAAAAGCAGCAGCTAAAGAGGAGTGTAGCCTTTGTCCATTCAAACTAGGGTCCAACAAAAAGTCCCTTTTGTCCTCCGTCCTGCACTTTACCACATCAAAGCCTTCTTCTTCTGGTCTACATATCACAGCACACCAACTCCGGTTCAAAGGCAAGCTGACAAACATATTTAAGGCAATAGATGTCAAACAGTTTACATTAAAAATCTAAGTGAAAAAGTGTGTTCCCGACTTGAATCTTTTCATAAGATTCTACTGGATGACAAGGTCTGAATACCTCTTCAAAGACACACTTCCAACGACACAGATGGTCCCAATTTAGTTCTTAAATCATTGATGGCGGCTTCCACATCCCATCTGCTATCATTAGTGTTAAGAGGAGGGCAAAACAAGCAGCTCAAACGCTCATTAATTTAACATTTGTTTAAAATTTTGACAGTTGACTTTTAAAGAGCATTATGAAGAGACCTAAATAAAACAAATCAATAATATTATGCAAAGGATGTCTAGCTAGTTGAAGTCTGATCCATATGAAGCTTAAAGGCAAGGATGTCAAACTTCCCAAAAGGGTCTAAATGCTTAAACGTAGGCCTGTCGCGATGACAGATTTTGCTGGTCGATTAATCGCCTAAAGATTTATCGGCAATAATTGATAACATCGCCTCAAGAAATTTTGTTTAGGGGGTGGGGGGATGCGAACAGAAATTCGGAACACAAAGCGCAACAGCGCAGATTCTCCTCCTGCTTTCTGATGGGAAATTACCTAGGGGAATCCCAAACAGCTGAAACGGCACATTTATCGCACTTATCGCGATAATTAAAATTATCGTGATAAGTTTTTTTTAATCGCACGATTAATCGATTTATCGTTTATCGCGACAGGCCTACTTAAACGTAATATTTATTCATAAAATAAACAGCAGGAATACACCATGGCCACCAAATATTTGCACAAATATCTTAAAAGAGCTAGATTAATATACATCATGTACAATTCATAGCAGATTGTATGATATATGTGAAAACTGGACCCAAACTGTTGAGCAGCTTGGCCACGCTGTTTTCAACTCCAATAATATAGTGAAATTTCATGTGCACTTGATGCATTAATTTGGTGCGTTTCTATATCCGCAGGCCTCTAAAAAGCCACTTAATTTCAGAAAGGAATAATAAGAAACACTATAGCTACAATAGGTCTTCACAGTGCTTTCACTGTTCCGGCCTGAAAAAGGGAAAACAAATTTACAGTGGGAAAATAAGCATTTATTCTCCTGCTGGTTTCTAAATGTGCTCTCTTTAAACCACAAACCCAGCCTCTGCATCTTATGCCATCTTAATTTTATTATGAAGAAACAGAAATTTCCCGAAAATTCAGAAAGCGGGAATAATTTTTTGTTGATTAGCAATTAGCAAAGGTGCGTAGAAACTCTCCTACCACGAAATCAGGTTATTTGTACTCAAGGCTTTCATACTATAAGAATCTCATAACAGCTCATGAATAAGCCAATGGCTGCAAAAATACAGGATGTTTTAGCATAATGTCATGTTGCTTCTATTAAAAATAAAGTCATTGTTTTTTTTTCTTTTGCTTTGGTTTCAACAAATGTGGAGGACACAATGTAAAATGTAAATCAACTTATAGAAGGGAATCAATTAACCACAGTGGCTCAAAGGTCCATCTCTAGCAACAGACAGTGCTGTAGGGTTTGGCGCAATTCTACCCTCTTCAGGTCAGCTATGTGCGATTATCATTCAGCAGAATCGGAACATTCTGATTACTGTTGGAAGGCAAACGAATCCGAGAGAGAGTGATATGAAAGTGACACTACAGTGACTTTTTCCCCAATGGGATGTATGCATTTACAACAACAAAAAAAACTAAACAAAATGACAGAAAAGAAATGGATAAACTAAACAGAGCAACATAATGTGTAATGAAGAGCTGAGCAACAAAAGAAAAATGTACAGGCTACAAATATTTACAGTTGTAATATACAGACTGAGATAGTAATATATTATTTTGTTGTCCTTTTCTCTTCATTTTGAGATTATGCATGGTCCAGTTTTAACACAACATATTTAGGCAATCGCTCTTTCCATATTTGTGATGAACCTATCAAGTCACCCTGTGTATGATAAACTCCTGTTCCCAGCCTCTGGCTCAAGAAGGGTAGAAATTTCCCTGGAGGTTAAAAGTATCATTTTTCTAAAGTCATTGAAACATAAACTTGATTTTTTTCCAATACATTTCTACAAAATTGAGTTAATAAAACATATAAACACATTCATTTAGGTATATTTGCATTAATATGGTCATAACTTCTACAAAACATTCCTATAATGACGTACAAGGACTTGAGAGCACGTAAATTTAAAAAAAAAGGTTATCCTATTATCCTCTCCCTTCAGCACTTGTTATGCTCCTTAAACCTTGGGGTCTCAGTCAGTTACAGTTACCCGGGCAACTGGAGAGAAAAGGTGATTGAATGTAGAAAAAGGGAAAGAAGTGAGACACAAAGATGGAGGGAATGCTCTACTTGAGTTTAGCCTTTCACAAGGCAAACTTTATGGTATTTTTACGCTCATCATAACTGGAAATGAGGACAGAACTAGGTTTTATTCATAGCGCTTGCCCAGTTGAATAAGTCCTATTCAGACTTATCTTTTAAAGTTTGAACTTGACGCATGTCTGAAAAAAAATGGCATCCAACTTGTATATATAACTTTAGGGATGAGAAAATTAACTAAGTAAACGCAACTCACGGCTTCAGTAATTTAGTCATGTTTTGAAGCAGTGTTTATACAAGATGTAGAGGTATTGGGTTTTTTTGTTTATTTTGATCTGCTTAAATAAAAGATGAAAGCTATGTTTGTTACTGGAGTTTGTAGCTCCGGTAGGCTCTCCATTTGCAGCCGTTTATGCTAAGGAACAGCGTCACCTTCTTAATAACGGCGCCTAATGTTTGAGAAAACAACTCCAGCTCGCATGTCGCAACGCTGAGAAATGATAAAAGTGAATAAATTTCAATATTTTGCAACTGTTTTACAAGCCGCCATTTCATTTTTTCATCACAGTAATCAAGCAGTAGATTGCACTTAATACAAGTAGATGCAAACATTCCCCAATAAGTCCAGAAGATGGGAGCATTTGTTCTCTCTTAGGCCAGAACGACAGGACAGGCAAAAGGGAATCAATTAAGCCGTAATAGCGGAGTGACGCAACCAGCTAAAGGGTTAATTCAGAGTTTTGGAACAGGGTTTTCTGCAAAAAGGTTTCTTTAAAAAGGTTTTGCCAGTCAGACAATCATGTTCCTATGTAGAGCTGGTAGCCGATTCTGGCAGCTTTAAAATCTGCTAGTCCATCCTAGTTTCCCCCAAAAATGGATTTGGATTTAGTATCAGATTCTCTGTTGTGCAACAGCGATGAAAATGTTATGTTCCTGCACTTTCTAGATATTATAGTTGTTTGAACATTATCCCAGCAAAGTCAATCTGTTGAGCCACAAAACTCAAGTGATAACTTCAAAAACCTCGCTTCAAAAAAAAATCTAAAAATACCCTTTATCAGAATTATGGGGGGGAGAGAGAAGGGGTATTTATTAAGGTAAAGAAAAATGTTATCAAATTGTTTTAAGGTGTCTACAAAAAGTATACGGTTCTACTCTGTGATTATAACAAGCTGTGTGCTCCCCAG
>CAEGAF010043399.1:0-28248 GCA_903067075.1 Micropoecilia bifurca | reverse complement strand
TATATATAATGTCAATTAAAATTTTATATATGTAACATTTTAATTAACATTTTAATTGTTGGAAGCTCTACAAGGAGCTGATATATATTAATTTACAAATTACTAACCATTTTTCTTGCACCTTTTCTATATTTGCCATTTATAAAAAATAACTACAGTCTCCAGATTAAAGCTATTTCTTCAGAACATGAGAAATAGCCGATTTCCTATGACCACCATGTTATTTGCATTGCATATGAATAGTCTTAGTACTGAATCTCATGTGACACAGGATACATTTTTAATTGAGGTCACTCCAAACTGATAGACATCATGTGATTATTTGACAGGTGTTTTTGAACCACAATGAGTGGAAGGATTTCTTGAAACTATACATGACGAATTGCATCATAAATTGCTGATGGGCTGATAAAGAAATGATGGACACAGTCAAACAGGGTGCAATTAATAATGCATTTGTGTTTGACCGCCTGGCCGAAGGGACTGGTGATAAATGGAGGCCATACGTCTGAAAGTGGTCTGAGATCTTGTGCCACCCACCTGGTTTAGATTAAAGCTTTACATGAGAAAAATGTCCATTTGTTCACATTGGATGAACATTAAATGTATTTAAATGAGGGAATAATCACACGTTATTTTTCTAGATATGTGTTTGTATTTTGTTTTTTATTTATCCAAACATTGCACACAAATGTGGGCATTTGCACTCAAACGAGATTTGTAATGTTTTGTCCCAGTGACGGATGGTCATGGGGGTGACCTCTCTTAAGAGCAGTCACTGGTGAGGACCTGCTTGTGACCCCAAGCCACTCAGGGACATTAATCACAGAACTCTCCTTCATGCTTTTATCTCCCTTGCTGAAAGCTACTGTCCAGCCTCCAGCCCCGGACTTCTTCATCACCTCACCACTTCAGCCATTCATAAGGCTTTCTTCAACTTCAAACCGCAGGTATCACTCCATCAGTACACATTTATCAGGGGCTGCTCTTATCAGCTATCTGGGCCTGAATATGGAAATGGGATCCCTGCCACCGATAAGCGCAGCCTGGATTATTCCTAGCTCTCCTTCATCAGATAGCCACTCAAGAATGGTAACAGGCTGGAACATTCCACCATTGTTTTGCAGCAGTGTTGACTGAAGAAGAAGTGTGAGGAAAGAGAGAAATGTGGGTATTTTAACATGCGTTCGCGCATGTTCTTTAGTGGCACATTTATATATACACACACGGTTTCATGATTCCATGTTATCTTGAATCCTGCAAAGTGGGACAAACTTAGAGCAAGTTCAAATTAAAAACTGGATCCACAAACACACTCACTTGACAAAAATGGCATAACATGCATCCTATTGTCCATGCGTGATTAGCGTTCACACTGATCTGCACAAAAGATGCTGCTGTCTTAGGATCACCTCGTGATGAAATAGGCCAGTCCTAATTAGAACCGCATAACCTGAGCTGTTTCTTCAAAGGCAGCAACTCCTGCACTAATCTGTGGCATCGCTTCATTATGAATTCTTCAAAGTCCCACCCAGCTGTCAAGCAAGCTTGTTGAGAAGGCCATTATTGGTGTGTCAAGTATAGCAGATACAAAGCCGGGTCTGTTGTTCACCGATGCTCCCTTCCTCACGCAAACACAGACACACACAGAGGCTAAGGCATACACCGTGACCTCGAGATGAGTGTGTCTGCCTCTGAGGGGCTCAGGTGTGTTGACTTGAACAGACTTCTTACAAAGAAGTATTGATACGACTAGAAGGGCTCCTGCAAAATCAGAAACATCAAGAGAGCGAAAGAGATAGAGAGAGAGAGAAAGAAAAAGAGAGAAAAACAGAGAAAGAGAGGTCCATCACAGCTTATCTTATCA
Organism: Micropoecilia bifurca; assembly: GCA_903067075.1. Taxonomy (NCBI): domain Eukaryota; kingdom Metazoa; phylum Chordata; class Actinopteri; order Cyprinodontiformes; family Poeciliidae; genus Micropoecilia; species Micropoecilia bifurca. The sequence continues at coordinate 26,381 of CAEGAF010043399.1, read as the reverse complement.
GATGTGTTATTAGCTGCAATTGGTAAACTATCAAAATAACATTAGTTCACAAATGAGGCTGAGTCCGTTGATGGGGAAAGAAGCACACCTCCATTTTCCATAAAGTGATTTATAAGAGCAACTTAAGTAGCTTATTGTTGGGTTTGATAACACAGAAACATCAGCCTCTCTGTTGAGGAGAGAGAACTTACCATCACAGCCAGTGTCAGAATCAAAAATATATAACATGTTATAATGAGCTCAAATAATTTATGTTGCTAAATTACTCAATTCACAGCAAGCCACATATGTCTTTGGTAGAAAAGCTATTTCCTAATTTAATGCACAATGACTAGTGCTTTAAGATTTGATAAACTTTGTAAACATTATAAAGTTTTTATTTTTTTACAACTCATCCTTTGCACCTGTGTTCAGCCTGATAGCACACAACATAGATTTTCATTAATAGAATTGAAATAAAAGAATAAAGTTATCACAAGGCAGTCAAAGAAGCAGACAAATGGAGGTAGAATAATGACACAATGTTAGATATCAAATTAGGCTATCAGTGCATAACTTGATGTCCACTGAAGAGAAAAAATAATGATGAACAGATGTAAAGCTCATATTCAATCTTTTAAACTGCACTGTAGTAGTATAGCTATTGAAACGTTATAATTTCCAACACAATGTGTCCTGTAAAACTCCAAAGATCTGTCTAAAGTTTGCGTTTACATGCCATGTCATTTGTGCACAAATGGCACAAACTGTATTTTTTCAGGCTTCGGTTTTGAGATCATTCCAAAAAAGTGTTTTCATCAGAAAGACTGATTTAGTGGAAAAATAATATCCTTTACCTTGCATTGAATGTGCATTTATTTTTAATGTAATGAAATAAGGCAAAGTTTATAAGATATTATAAACTCAGTCATAATGTCTTACGACTGAGTTACCCGCCTCTCCCCCAAACTTGAATTGCACATTTTTACTTCTGAAAACACACATAGACATGCGATGAAATTGAAGACCGCCTTGACAACAGTTGTAAAACCATTAGCCTACATCTTTAACCCAAAAGCTGGCACTTACCAATGTACCATTTACCAGCAAGACTGCTGTGCAATAATACTATCTGACTTCCCCGACTCCTTAGACCGCCTGGAAAGGGTGAGTGTGTTCATGCACACAGGCAGCTAAACAGATTTTAATTGCCTCTCTGAATAGCTTTGGTAGTGATATCTGAGCATGTGCCACTGGTTCTCAAGCACACTCCAACAGGGCTGGTCTGGAGATCGCTTTCTGTACACAGACAGATACTGATAGACATCCAGTGACAGGAACAAAACCATAACACAGTGGCACATTAGGCTAGGCGCACAGAAAGGTTAGGGACAAATGTGGTATGATTTAGCTCTCAGTAGGATCACAGGAGCCACAGAGGAATAGATTCAAGCATCTGAAACAAGACTCTGTGACGTTTTAAGTGAACATTATCTTGTTTCCCTAGCCCCAAACGCAAAACCCGGTACTTTTGAATGACATGAGCTGGTGCTGGCTACTCCCTGAGCTCTTGTGTTTCTTTTTCCTACTGAAAAGATATGATGAAGACTTACACTTTCTTCAAAGACACCTCAATATTGGTGTCTTTGTTAAACAGCTCAGTGTCGCAGGCTGGGCTCCTGATTGGCATGCTTGACGGTCCACACGCTACCCACAGTCTTTCACACATTTAGCAAGGCCCTCGTGCTGCACCGAGACAGGCTGCAATGTCATGAGAATGTCCATACGGAGTGGCTGTGTCACACTTAAATCTCCATTAAATTGCCATTCTCACATTACCCCACAGTTAATAAACAGCAGATTAGTGCATTCTTTATAGTGCCCAGCACACATTTCCGCTTCTGAAGGTCTCACGGGGGCCTGGTCTCTTGCAGTTGGCATAGCCAGCCATGTTAAATAGTCTGGATAAGGCATGTGACCTGCTCTGCCTCCATTCCTCAACATCCACACCTCACTCACCAGCCTTTGCAGCAGAGGCCCATGCCTAATGCCAACATGGGGCCCTCCTCATTGGAAAAATGATCTCCATAACCTTTTGTCTGAATGCCCCTGAGGCACATTTGGAAAGAAATGAATTGTCCATAAACGCAAGGAGAAAACCGTGAGAGAAATTTAGACGACGATGAAAACATAAATGCAGACTGCATGGCTGAAATTAGTAGGCCAAAGCAATGACAATAGGAAAAGATGTCATGCCGAAAGGTTACTTGGGTTACTCCACTGAGTCTGTCTGTCACCTCCATACCTTCAGGGGACTTTAATCACTTTACCCTATAATTACCTCCCTACAAAAGGCTCTGTTAAAGTTCCTGTAAAATAAACCTGATGCCATTGAGAAAAAGAGAGGCTCTCTCTTTTAATTAGGGCAATCCATCTTAACCTTGTCTACCTGAGGTGAAGTGAAGGTAGGCCAGGTCAAACTCCCAAAGCGTCCTCTTGTATTGTTTTCTTCTGCAACTGACTGAAGCACAATGTGAGTCTACCCTGCTCGCCACGACAAATCTTTTGTTGCCTGTCTGCTGGCTCCTGGTAGGATTTACCACTGAATGGTCTTTTTTTACAGTGACACAATACTTAAAGTTGACAATAGGAACCCAACACTGCACTGGTGCATGTGAGACATATGCAAAAGAGACAATCACAAATTAAACGTTGGCTCGTATCATTTCCCAACTGTTTTTTACCTGTTTTTGTGAATGTACAATATGGGTTTTGTGAGAACAATGAGTCCAATATCAGGAATTGCATATATTTATTTGCAGCCTTCACCTCTGAAGAATACAGTTTCAGAATAATGTGTCTACATTTGTCAATATTCAGTATGTCTTGGATGGCGCGTGTTGTCACCCACGTGTGTTTAGTCAAACACCAGACACGGCATTGTTGTGTTTCAAATCTTTATTTCGTCCCCAAAAAGCTTTCTGGGTGAGGAGCATGGCTTGATGATCAAAAGTAGTGTTTGTTTCTCCTTCCCGACCCCAAAAGGGAGAAACGCCAAGTCCCAGCAGAGCACAGACGGGCAAACTGCCTCCCACAGATCAGCTCTCTAGAGGAGAACGTTCTCCCCCGTGTTTCTCCCCATTGAGAGTGTGTGTTGCGTTTCGAAGTGTTTTATTGTTCCCTTTCCCACCTCATTCCCTCATTCTTCCCTCTTCTTGGCTCACTTTAGGTGCCGCTGGCGGTTACCTTGAGCTGACACTGATGTGTGTTGTCATCCCTGCTCCAGCTGGTGGTTGGAATAAAACACACATACACACAAAAACCTCTGTATACACACAGAGGACTGCAGAAATCACAGGCCTTTGCATGGTATCTGTACATACTGTCTTCCTTCTCCTCATCCTCTGTCTTCTGAACACTTTCTTCATATCTAATCCCAGTGAATCCGACCCACAGTGCACCACACACGCTTTCATCTGTGCTGAGATGGTGCGGTCGTATATTATTCATGGGTCGTGCGATCTGGGGCTCGTGTCATATGGCAGAAGTAATAAGATGGAGTAGTGGTGAGGAGGTGATGAACACAGCACAGGAGAGAGGGACACAAACCTTCCTCTCCTGTTGCCTTCCACGTCTCTCTGCGCTCTGTAAGCTGACACACAGCACAACTTTGATTTGTGATGGAACGGATGCCCCAAAATGCGACAAAGACTAAAAGTGAAACTTTTATATTTTTGTGAATTTTATATTTGTAACTTTTTAGAGATGGATATAACATCCAGCACGATCCCAAGCTTCAGGTTTTTTTTAAAGGCATACAGTATGGAAAATAAATAATGCTATTTTTTTTAATGAATATATTTCTAAAGAGGCTAGTGACATACACATAAAACAATCATATCAGTAATTACCTCAGTGATCCCATGAAGAAACCAAACAAGTCAATGAATTAATTTATGAAATAAGGGCATGAGATGTCTAGTCTACTGACTGAAATAAAATACTTACTTGTTGGTGGAAAACAAATGAAACCTGACAGCTTCAAATGATCTTTTACGTGGAGAAAATAGTTAAAGCCACTGTTCAAATGTTAATTGAATTTATTCTTCCATGCATTCGTCCATCCATCCATTGTTAATACCTGCTTATCCTCGCAGGGAGGCGGTTCGCCCTGTACAGGTCGCCAGTCCATCACAGAGCCCTGATCTTCCACACAAACTCATTTTATCCTAAAATTTCTGGTTTGTTTTTTTTAGATGCATTTACATCTTCAGTTCTTTCTTTGTATTTTCAGTTGGATTGAAGGGGGATTATTGACAGTCAAGTGAGCAGCTTTTTTTTTGTCTGACGTTATTGTAACCTCCTTGGTTGTCTGTTTGGGATCATTACCTTTCTAAGAAATACACAAGTGTGTCATCTTTAAACTCTTATGAATTATATCATCGTCCATTTCTCTATTTGTCCTTCTTATTATATATGTCTGTCCAAAACATATTCTGCAAAATATTCACACCTCAATATTTTATTATTGGAGGATTTGAGGTAATGTGAACAACTAGTTTTTTCCCCAAATATGTTTGTTGCAAATTCTAAATAGGCTTCATCATGCTAAATGTTTTCATGGAGAAAAACTGAACCTGCTAATTAATCTCTAATCTTGCTGAGCTCTCTTATAAAACTCTTCTAATTATTCATTTGACTTCAACCAAGGACCAGGTTGGGAAAATACCCTTTGGCTAGGAAACCTTTGTGCAAAACAATGATTAGATTGTTTTATCATGTAAAATTGTAGTCTTTGATTAAATAATGTTAAAATGTATTTCCTTTGGCGTCCCATTTTAGTATAAATAACTTGATATATTGAGTGGTTTGTTTTTATTTCTGTTTATGACTTTCATGTCAATAGCCCCAATGGAAATGTATTTACCTGTAAAAAGTTCAATAATTATTTTCCATGCTATGTATTTTGGCTCATCTGTATACAATCTAGTTGCAGTATTATTTAATATTTCCTTTAGAAGCAAGTAACAAAACATTTTGATTTTTATCATAGATATATGAATTTAATGTTACAGTCTGTCAGAAAAAAACATAACTGTTCTGTCACATGCAGAAGCAGGACTTCTGACCTCCCACTATGTCTCTGAGGCTCTGCCCAAAGAACAGGGAGGTGGGATTTGAGGGTGGAGGGCAGGGCAGAGAGCAAACCAGCTGACCATTACGGGCAAATCAGAGCCTAAGTCCTAGTCTGCGGTGTCTGGAGGCGACATGTGGTTCACCACCTGGCCCTGCTGTCTGACCCACTGGAGTGCGAGAGAGGAGCAAGGACAGCCTGTATAGCCATTTGCTCGTCAATGGAGGGCATCACCGCCACTTAACACAGCTTATCGATCTGCACAGCCTGCAGTGCCTCAGTTGTGTGTCCATTTTCTATTGATTATTTCAAGTCTATTCTTATCGACTGCATCCTCTGCCTTCTAACCACTGCTTCCCTCAGTCTGATCCACCAGGGGATTTTTTTTTTTAAACAGTCATTTGAAATTATAATCTCTGTGAGTAAATGTCATAATCGCCCCTAAGGCCTGCTGCAGATTGGCTGGAGAGCAGAGGTCTCTGAGGTCAATGACACTGGTCAATACAGATCCATTTGTGTTATGGCTGGAGTGGTGACTCGAACCAAAATGTTTAACCGTAGTTTCATTTCCTATGCATGTTCATTTTGTATGGATCCAGTAATTACTTCTTCATTCCACCATTCTCAAAGATGATCCAAGACAAAATAATATTGCTGTTCATGTTTGTGAGTAAATGAAGAGTGAAGTACTTGCAGAGTGCTCATCAATGCTTCATAGGTTAGATCATTAGATTTAAAGTGACAGGGCTACACAAGGATGGGGTGTGGGGGTTGCTTGGATAAAGATTGGCATATTGCTATTGATTTGCCACCCCTGGGGCTTCTTCTGTTACCATGGTTTTAGCCAGAGGGGAGGGTTGGGTAGAAGTATGAATCTGATACAAGGCAAATGATGTAACCATTATGAGTCTGAGTTAAACTTTTACGACCATGTTTGAATAATCTCCTAATTCTTTATTGCTTGGTATGAGTTCGATTAGTTTGACGAGTCGTCACCCACCTCAGATTTATTGCACCGAAATGCGGAGAGTTTAAGCTGTTATGCTTCTGAAGTGTATGTCACCGCAGATAACCATCTGTGATCCTATAACCATTATTCTAACCCATGACGACGGCTGCTCCGGCAGTATGAGTCAGGGTTTTCTTTGTGAGCTGATAGGGGTATGAAAATCTCATGCTGGACTGACAAACTCCTCAGCTGTCCCTCTAAAGCAGGCTGAAATAAGAGCAGGCCTCAAAAAGCCCTTTGATCTTTTACGGCCTGGGTCAGGGTTGAAATGATGCGTAAATGAGGGAGGAAGGAGTTTTCATTTCGTCAACCTGTTCTGTTATTGTAAAGCAAAGGAGCCTTTGGTGTAACATGACATGAGATTGTTTTTTAAGTACCTTTACCAGCGAAACGGCCCAACATGTTTGTACGTTTTTGTTCACCCACATTGCGTCTCGTCCAGTTAACAGCTGCGGGGGCTTAACTTGACAGAATTAGTATGTGCCAGTGAATGTAAAAGAGTCAGCCTTCGCATGCAAGCCTGTGTGCAGAAAAGGCTGCATGTGAGCGTGTGTATTGTTCAGTTTCCCTCTGCTCTGTGTGTGCACCTGCTGGCTGTGGAGCTCTGCAGAGAGATGAAGAGAATCCTCCGTCGGTACGATCGGAGAGCAAAGACGGCGCGGTAAATACCTGGCTGAAAGGGAGCAACCTCTTTAGCTGTTTACGGAGTGCAGTCGGAGCTGGAGGAACATGAAGGCGGCAAAACACGATCATTATGGGATGCATTTGTACTAAATCGCTGTACAGAACATCTCCTTCCGAGTGCCGACATCACCCACGCGTTGTTGTGACTACAGAGAGAAACCCCCGGAGCTGACAAAGGCAAAGGAAGAAGGGGAGAGGAGGAAAAATCGGGTGCCATACCCATCGCTCAAGTCTCGGCTTGTGTTCTGTAGTTCGATATTACACCCACCCCACCCATTTTTGATTTGAACCTGACAGCTGTTTCAGAAGTGCCTTACTCCGTATCACAGAGAGAAAATGAGAGCGCTGAAATCCACAAGATGTGAAAGGTGAATTTCGGGGGGGAAAACACCCACCCCCCCTTCAGTAAAATAAAAAGGAAAACCCCCAAACAGAGTGAAAACAAATACATAAATAAATAAATCAACAATAGGAGTTGCAGTTGAGCAGAAAAACAGTGAAAAAAAGGGGGAAAAAACAGGAGAAGTGAATTTTGTATTGCGGTCATATCAATTATTTAGCTACCAGAGACATAGTATTTCTGTTCACAATATGGTGAGGAAAGAGTTGAGAGTTGAGATTTTTTTATTACCATTAGTACCACTTTGTAGAGCTCACATCTGTTGCTGCTCTGCAACACTAAATTATCTACACACATGAATAGTCAGATCCAGGTTACACAACTTTATGAAAACAGTTTTTCCTCAGAGCAAATGCTATAAATTTACATCTACACCTTTGATAGAGAAATGTTTTATCTCCTACTAAACTACTATTGTTCATGTTCCCCTGAACACTAGCATGAACATTATGCATCTCCAAGTTATCTAACTTCTACTGTTTCGTCTAACGCATAATCTATCTTTGATGGGTCTCACTTTAAAATGTTCTTGCTGCATGGTTGTGTAGTTGAAGACCTAAAAACCATGCAGATATCTGGTGACCACAGCTGGACCTTGCAGCACACATCATGATTCAGAGTGTTTTTTGGCCTCACTAATGCCATGTCAGTACCAATGCTCACGGTTAGCATCACTCCACCCTGGGATCATCAGTGACTCAGCCAGGCCTAAATGACCCTTGCCAGTGTACTGAGGGCTGGCGTGAACTTAATCACTTCAGCAAATTGAAACCACTCGCTCTGCAGTATTTTTACAGGGGTACAGCATATGACCTCAGTCTATGTGGACTGACCTCCTCGTTTGAAAGGACTCTGGGACTAAAGAAAAAACACACTAGTGCTGTTTTGCGTGTTCCATATTAGGCTGGAATTCCGAGCTTGCTTATCCTGCTTGCTGGGTGATTTATAACAACAAAGTTGTAATCTTCGCTGAGTTGACATTTAGAGGATGTGGTAAAAGTTGTGTCTTCGACGCGAATGCGTTTTTATCATCGGCTGGATTTGCCACCTTTTGAAGGCCTTCTGGGCCTGTAGTAAAATTTCTGACCCTGATTACTGGTTTTCAACTCTGGCTCCTGTCAGATAGGGGAGTAGGGTCAACAGCCTTCAGCAAAATAAGCTCGTAAGACCACAAATGATCTGACACGGTGTTGGAATGCTATGGTACTGATTCTTGGTGTCCATGGGGGGGAAAAAAAAGTGAAGTCATCTATGCTTATTCCAGAAGTTTTCTGTGAAAGTCTTGTGCAGCTATTGGTGTGAAACACACAGGAACACAGAAAGTCAAACAACCCCCTCCGTCAGATGCTCAACTAACAGGTTACCAGCTAGCACATGTTTACCTGTTTCTGTTCTTTTGTTCTTTATCCGAGAGCTCAGAGCTGGGATGTCAGAGGTATTGAAGGACTTACACAACAGCTCACTATGATCTGCTTTCACTCAGACCTTGTCATGTCATAACGTTTTTGCACACAAAAAAAGACATACATGTACATGCTACTCCTCAAGTGCTGGAATTTCAGGACACATAAGGGGCTTCCCTGTAAAATCCACAATGAAATCCCCAACCGTCTTTTCCGCCCCCTTCCTAATCATAAACAGGCATTCACGTAGCACGGGCACTGCACCCTTAATACCTCTTTAAATAATAAGTATTTAGCCCTGATTTACAGGAGCAGTAAAACTCTTCAAAGTGCAACATAATCTTTCATTAGGGATCCCGTGGACGATGTCAGCCATATCTGTTCTTCATTATCTTTAATCACAAAGTGTTTTACCTGCTCATTTTATTGCAACAGAGATAATAAAATCAGTCTTGTTAAAAGAGAAAAAACTTGAACTTTTTTATGTTATCTTGTTAACACAACCAAACAAAAAATATGTGTACATTATATATTTAGCTTATCTTGGACTTAGCTCGGATGGGTGGATTGTTTTCATTATAGCTTCAATTTATTTTGCTCATTCTTCCTCTTCATTGATCTCATTTCTCCTTCCTGCTGAATGAGAGTTGAAGTAAACCATGACAGAAGGTTCCTTCACATACCCATAAGACATTATAATTCAGGTATATTAAAATGGGTGATGATAAGCAAAGTAAAACTTTTTAACACAGCCCAATAACTGACATATCACTCAGACTCTCTTTGCATTAGCTTTTCAATATCCTCACCAATGAACCATGGTATTAATGTAACAATGTGAACCCACTGACTGGGTTCTGTCCAGGAACTGGATTGGCTGCATTCACAGTCCGGCCAATAACACTGACCACTGCCTGATATGGGGGGGTTGGAGCTCTTCGCCAAGGTATTTGACCCAGATGAACTTTGACCCTCAGATGATTGAAGTGGCGGCTTTTCCTGCTCCAGTGCTCCAGCCTAGAGACAAGGTGACGATTCCTGTAGGAGTTCTCTGGTTGCAAAACCTTAGAGAGAGGGTAGAAACACAGGGAGGAGCAGGCGCCAGGCTTTGTTGCGGGCGTTGTTGTAATCTGTCTGCTGGGTTTAGGCCTAAAGACATGTTGAGCAGTCATGAGAGGAGACTGCGACCTTGAGTGGTCTCAGTTTGTGTTGCTCCGGGGCAACGTCTGAGTCATGTAAGCTGGATACGTCACTGAGCAACATGTGAATTACTTCACTATATGTACCGTACCTGTGAGAACTTTTTTTTGTCTTTGTAATACTGTTAGGCAAAATAAACCAATAAAATGTCTGCTATATAGTCCACTCATTTGGATAGTTTTTTCAAATAACCACTTAGAACCAGATCATGTCCATTTTTAGCACAAATCCAGCCAGGTGTTATGTTGCACTTCTGCTAATCTAATAATCTCTCTTAGTTTTCACCTTGTCCATGCCTGAAGGTCAAACAAATTTTCTCTCTTTAGTGGTCTCAAATGTTGCCGTGCTGCTCTCAGGGTCATCCCTACTAATCCCCAGTTACTCAAGTCCTGGTGGATTTCCCCCATGGGCAGGTGAAATCGGATCCCCAAACCCTGAAGCTGGGCCAAGATGTTCGCAGAGATAAACATCCCAGGCCGACTCCCAGTCAAGGGTCTTAGGCAAGAATTCAGAAATACATCATCACAAATCCATTAAGAGCAGCCCACTGTTTTAACCAGAAAGCCTAGCAGGAGCCACTAGACCCAGTAGCCCCAACCTGGAGAGCCACGCTCATATGCTGAGTCCTGACCCAGTGAGAATATATTCCTCACATCAAACCAACTCTCTTTTCAGTAACGGCTTTGGGTTTATGAGCTTGCTCTTGTTCTCGCATGGTGCCTGTGGCCTGGCCAACTGCACAACGCCTGCATGGGACGCAGGCGGTGACTGTAAGGATCCAGGCGCTCGCTTTAACAGCCTCTGCTGAATGCCTGCAGACTCCTCTATTGTTTGTGGTGCAGCATTGTTTGTGCAGCTCAAAAACAACACTTGTGTACACTGACCATAAGTGGGAGATTTATCTCATCATCCGTCTATATCGCTCCCACATATAAGCCACAGGACTGCCTTCTTTTCACCAGAGGTATTGTGTTTGTAACTGCAAGTGTCGCCCCACATGTATTTGGCTAGGCCTTGTGTCTACTGAGCGTCAAGGCCACTGTACCCTTCAATTAAGACAGCTTTTAGTGGGAGTCTGTAAAACCATGAATGTGAAACAAATAGCACAGGCCAGAAACGTTTCTAAAAAAAAAAAAAAAAACTCATGACAGGGTTATAGGGTACATTTATGAACATTATTAAGAATTTATTTAAATTTTATGCAGTCTGTGTCTAGTTTAGCCTTTTATTCCAGTCTATTAAAGTTTTTTTTAATTTATAAACTGTTTAGATTTTTTGTGCAATAACATGTTTTGTTAACTTAAAATGATAAGCAGGTTTAATGTACTTTCCTTTTATTCAGACTTCAATCAATTAAACCTGCTATGAAGGACCTAGAAGTGGATGTAACAAAAAGTGCCTTTCACAAGTTAGAAGAATTGCTACTTCTACTTCTACTACTACCAATAATAATAATAATAATAATAATAATAATAATAATAGAAACAATTTGAACAGAGGAACTTGGTTAATACTGTAAATTCTAATTAAGACCATACAGATTAAGTTAAACCAAACAACTTTAATAATTTGTGCCAATATACCATTACTTTCACACAATTGGGGTACAGTACATAATTCAGCATTTGCATGTGTATCCATTATTTCAAAATAATTGAAACCTGAATATCATGCGCAGGTCTGTCGGTTCTTTCATTCTCCACTGCACAGACATGCAAATTATGGATCATCAGGACAGAACAGAGACCATTCTCAGTACAAACTGCACTCCAACCCCTTGTGCCATCAATCAGCTCATGCCTGACGCCAGGAGAGATGTACCTGTGTGCATGAATCCCTTTTTTTATCCCTTTCTGTTGTTCATATCATCTTTGAAAAACCTTTTGTCACTCATCTTTATTGCATCTACGACCACTTGAACTCAATGCAAACTGGCTGATTAAACTTGCAAGACAAACCAGTACTACCAGATTAGATTAACTGCTGAAAGAGATAGGTTAGCCAATTACATTTCCTCATCGCTTCATAAGAACAAATAAATGGATTCTTTTTTTATGCAATTCAAGACAAGCAAACATCTCACTTCCAAGACATATTTCATTTACAGCCTGTTTTCGTTTACCAAATGAGGAGTGGAGCCAATGACAAAAATCAATGGCACAGATAAGCTGCCCCTGTGCCCTCAGTGTGTGACAGCGAGCCCATATGGACACAGCAAGGTGCTGTGCTAAAAAAGAAAAGGTGATCAGGAAAAGACCCAGTGTCAATCAAAAGACTCCACAGAGAGAAGTGATGTTTGGCAACTAGCTATAATTCCGCCCACAAGATTCTCAATTCTTTGGATTTTAGATTGTATGTTTCTGCTTCAGATTGGGAAACGGAGATCTGGTCTAAGAGAGCAGAATAAGAATTTCCTGACAGCAGCTATGAGTAAGTGAGCATAAAGATTTCAAACTTTAGGTCAAACGTCCCAAAAACAACTGACAAGGATAAAGTGTATGGAAAAGATCAATGATGTAGAATTTCTACATCATTACATACCGTCTGATCCATGATAGTCCACACTTAGGGGGTTGTGTGCAATATGTTCTCTATTACATATACCAGGTGATTTCAGGCTGTCTCCCTCAGAACATGATCTCCTCCAGGCCAGGGCCCTCGTCTTGTTAAAGCGCTACGGACCCGGCGTGGATTGAGTTTAAAAGTAATAAAAGAAGCGGACCTGGCGGCTAGGCGAAAAAAACACTATCAGATTCCGAAGAGCAACTTTCTTTTCATGTACAGACTGCATTCAATGAAGCGTTAAATTCAACAAATCCACGGTTGTGATCCACCAGCATCTGAGTGAGGGTTACTTCAATTTGTACCAAACGATCTCCACATGATCAAAGTGCGGCAGGCTCTCCCCAGCATACTGCTTAAATTAGACTAACACCAAAGTCTTTGGCTCTGGGACGGTTTTTGGAATGTCTTACCAGCGAAGAAATTCCTTTGCACATATGGTTTCAATAGGCCCAAGATGCCAGTTTCACATCTCTAATGGGCTGACAGGGAACTTTGGTGCTAAGACTCTGACTCTCAAAAGTTCTTGGGCTGTCACCCAAGCTGCAATTTTGTCCCTGTTTTCTACACTCCTCCTTCATCTCATATTTTTAGGCTCTGAAGAGAAGTGATTGTGCACTTGAGGGAAAGTGGTGCTGCCTCACCCTCCCTGCTGCAAACAGTATTTCATAGTGTGAGAGTTTTAGGTCCAACAGTCTGCATCAATCACAGTCCTGATGTTGCTGAACTACAGGGCCTTACAAAACTGGTTTTACTTCTTGAACTTTTTGCACATTTTTGACATTACATCCACAAACTTTATGTGATTTACCAACACAGAAGTGCATAAATGTGGAGTGGGAGGAAAAGATACATGTTTTTCAAAAGCTTTGACAGGTAAAAATATTTTTAAAAAAGTGATGTACATTTGTATTCAGTCCGTGAGTCTGCACAGTGTACAACCACTTTTGTCTGCTTTGACAACTGCAATTTTTTTTGTATGTCTCTTCCAGCTTTGCACATTTGGAGAGTGAAATATTTGCCATGTTTTCCTTACAAGATGACTGAGTTCAATTGGACTGAGTGTATAAAAACATCAATTTTCTAGTTGCACAGGTTCTCGGTGATAAATATTCCCAGAATTTGATGAGGATATCCTAACAGGAATATTCATTGATCTAAACCAGGCGTATCAAACTCATCAAAAGCTGGATTTGACTCGTGGGCCTTGAGTTTGACATATGTGATCTAAACTATTGAACAGAAATTTTAGTTTCAAATCTTTCAAAGTCTAACTGCTTTTATTTCAGAATTAGGTGCATCCATTTTCTCTTAGCTTCCCTGACCCTGATCCCCATAGCATGATGCTGCCACTGTGGTGTTTCCCATTGGGGATGGAGTGTTCAGGTTGAGTTGCAGTGTTAGTTTTCTCTGCTTCCTGTTGTACCATGAGCCTCTTGGCAGCTTCTTTCTTTAATAACCTTCTTTCTAAAAAATAGAAAAAAAGCTTACAATATCCCATAGAAACCTTACTGGTAGCACAGGCTTATTTTTTTGTTTATTTTTTGTGTGTTTCCCAGTACATGCATATAATTTCTATACGAATACGACCAGCGTTTATATCAGCCGGAGTGGACAGAGGGCCTTCTTTCCTCCAGTTCTTTATGTGCATCTGTTGGGCATGTGGAGCACAGAAAACATGCAAACACACCAGCTGGAGAAAACAAGGGTGCAGTTCTCGTGTGCCTGCTGGAAGTCACGCACTCTCTCGGCATGTTGTAAAATTCTCTCTGATAGCAGTGTTACAACCCGACAGGCCGTGCATAGCGGGTTGCTGTTTTATTGTCACTAAGGTTGGAGATATCACACCTTACTCGTGATGGTGACTTGTTTGGATGAATGGATGTCACAGGAATTACAGGCTTAAAAGGAATTACTCAGACGCGCACACACACATGCACGCAGCCCCAGATATTTCAGATTTCACAGCTGAATTGACTTAGGACTCTCTGGAGAGTTCAAAATGTGACATTTTCACTCTGCTTCTGTACTTTTGTTCCAACAGGCAGAAAAAAAATCTGAAAAGTAGGAGCAGCAGGGGGTTGGTAGGTGGGTTATGGGTTGGGGGCGCTTCTCCAGGAGCAAAGTCAGATTTCTCAGCTCTATTTCTGTTCCAGTGCAATTAGTCTGTTCCCAGAAGACAAGCCTAAGCAAAGGCAATACATGAATATATGCTTGGTTGCATGTCATTTCATGAGTTCTATAGTTTGGTGGGAGCTCTAAATGTGTATGTCTTTTGTCTTTGTTAGAGAATCTGCTTTATGTGCAACTTTTATTTATTTATTTTACTTAGCTATGTCTGTCATCAAGATTTGTAATGTTACTCTTTGGATTTGTAAATGTGCCAACTGAAACGGCAAAACACACAAAGTAGTTAATACGGGACTGCATTAATTACACTTTTTTTGTATGACCTTTGTTTAGTTTAAATTTTCCTATAGGCCACATCGAAATTTGCTCACACTTTGAACATAATGTATGTTTATGAGGCAGAACAGCTGTGTGTGTAGCACATGAACAGTGGGAAGAAAACATCTGTACACTACTGTTAAGATGCCAGGTTTTTGTGGTGTGAGACATGAGATCGAGATAAATCATTTCACAGCTTTTTCCAGTATGACCTATTCTCCTAAACTTGAACTTTAAGCACTTAATTTTTGTTGCAGCTTTAAGACTTTGTACTTAGAAGTCCAACACTACGACCCATCTGGACTTGACCATATTTGCCGAGTGTTGCACAAAAAAAATCTCCAAATTTTTCTGACTCCTGCAGCAACTCCTGTGCGCTGACCTCTCCAGATCACCCCACATATTTTGAATCAAATTCTGGCCTGGATTTGGAGTGGACCTTTCCAAAACTTTTATCTTCTTCTAGTGAAGTGATTCTTTTGATGGTTTGAACATATGTTTTTTTGGGATGTTCTGGTGCTGAAAATTCCTTTTCATCTTCAGCTGGAGCCTAAAAGGTTTTGCTCTTGAATTAACTCGTTCATAATTTTCCTCCACATTAACCCATGATACTCCCTGCACCATGCTGCACCGTGAGTATTGTGCTCTTTTTGGGTTGCCTCTAGGAGACATAGCCAAACAGCTAAATCTTGATTTTATCAAAACTTCAAGTATTTTCCGGGAACATTTTCAGTGGACCTTTAAAGAAAACCTAAAAAAAAAAAAGTAAAGGTCCCAAAGTATTCAACTGCAACAGAAAAATTTTATTTTGAGATATAAAGCACACCTTAAATAATAACAGTTTATTATAATAACAGTGCCTCAGTAGGATTTTTTTTCTTTTTCAATTAAGTTTAAGAGATTGTAGATCACATTAAAACCTGAAGAAGCTCTGAAATTATATTTTGACATGTAATGTAGACTGATTATACCTGCTGTATGCTGCTTATTGCCCTGCAATGTCTTTCTCTAAAACCTAAATTCATCTTTGTTTTATTGTCTGCAAAGCTCGTGTCATAACTCAACATTAACTGTACAAAAATATTAGTTCTAAAACATGTTTCAGGATTTACCTTTATTCTTCAAAGCGTTCTTCAAATTTGATGTCAGAAATGCAGAAGAATAACAAAGCACATTACTTGTTTATTTAATGACTCTAAACATCAACTTAATGTTTAAAATATAAATTTAAACAGCAATTCATTGAGACATATTTCTATTCATCACTCTCACAATGTAAATTCTTGTCTCCATCTTCAAATGGCATGTGTTCCGGCTGAAAGTAATTGTTAGCTGCAGTAATTTATGCATAAAGTGGCTCTTGTCAGGTGGCAACAAAGGAACTTTGATAAATGTCCCTTAATTTATTGCAACGTGTGTTAAAATCAAAGTGAAACATTTACAGGCTGTGCACTGAGTCAGGCCAGAGGAAGGGCCTCTCCGTGTTAAAAATAAGGTTTTCTCCAAAGTTAGGGCCTCGTCTTTGGAAACTTTGGCTCCCGCCTCCTCTCAGGCCCTCGGGGTTAATCAAAGGCATAAAGGTTACGATGTAAGGCTGGTGACTAACGACAATATGATGTGCACGGAAACGACGTGACAGTTTGAAGCCATTAACCTGGGAGTACAACTTTTTTTCTTTTTTTTTTTTAAGGAAGACAGGTCAGATTTAACACAACACAGGATGAGGTATATTTTTGTCCAAGTACACACTGTTTTCAGTTCTGACACGCTTGTCCGCTAAAAGAAATATCCTTCAATTTATGTTCCATGCGAATTCTCAAACAGGACCTCATAAATTCAAAACGTGAAACGTTCGGCAAGCTTTCAGCCGTGTGCTAAAACCTCGCCTACTTATTTGCGAGGTTTGAATTGGAGAAGTAAATTTCAGACAGGTTGCAACCGTGTTGTCACAGGCACAATCAATTTCACTCCCTCTTTTCATGTGTTGAGTCTGCATGACTTGTTCATGGGCAACTTCTTGAGAAATGCACACCCACTTGAAAAGAGAGAAAAACTGGCTAACGCGCCGATTCACTGGCTGACCTGTGACGCGACCTCTTGCCTGTTTGCTGACATTTTCGCAATGGAGGCACTTGAACAAAAAAAAAACAAAAAAAAAATGGGGGAGAAGGAAGAAGACAGGAGTAAGAAGCGAAGAGGGGAGAGAAAGGGAGAATGCCTCTTTCTGATGGATGAGGTCTTCTCCTGTTACATTTGGAGAGAACACAGCTGTGAAGAACTGTTAAGTACACGCAAACAAGCCGTCTGCTTCAGACAAGCCTGCCGGGCACCAGGCCCCACATCCCACTTGTACAGCTCTGACACATGATCACAGCCAGACAATACATGTGGGAGCTGAGCGCGCTCCACTAAAAAGTGAGAAATATTTTCAACTGGAACAAAAAAAAAACAATCCACCCTCAATACCACTGGGACCCCTCTTGGTATTAATTCATCTTGTTTCTCTTTGTGTTGTGCTGGTTTGTGTGCTGCCGGGGAGAGGGAAGACTGAAAGGAGAGAAAGAGGTTTTGGTGGTTTAGAGATGAGGAAATGGGTAAGGAATGGGGAGAAATGTAAAGAACATCTGCTACCGTGACATTGTCACACTTTGCTTAATGTGTTTTGAATAGGCACGGCTGTCCCGACTTTTGTGGAGGGAAATCTTTCTGATCCATATGCTGATTAGGGGGATTAATGTTGAATTTTTTTCTTTTCTTAAGTGATCCACAGCATCACTGTGTATGTTGCTCTTTTATCAGACCGGACAATTTGGTGAAACATAGAACCATGGAACAAAATCCAAACTCCTTCATATAAATTGCTTCATTACCATCACAAACAAGAATACATTTTATAGGAATTCTATTTTATTAATCAGAGTAGTGTATCGTTGTGCAGTTGAAGGAAAACGAGACTCAAACTTTTTTTTTCTTTTTACAGATAACCCCAAAATGTGGCTTGCATTTTGGTTTAAGAAGTAAATCAGTTTGAAAACATCGTCTGCCTGTGTGTCAATTTAAATCAGCTGTTCTGTGAAGTCAGAGCTCTGCTGAAGCACCTGAATGGACAAACAGCATCCTGGAGATCTACAAAGGCACCAGGCAGGTGAGAGATAACGTTTTGGAAAGTTTTAAAGTGGGGTTTGACTTGTGATGTAATGTTCCACGCTTAGGATACTCTATATAAAAATTTCGAATAGATCTTCTGGAAATTCCAAATTTAAATTCATGTAGGTCTCTGTTTTATCACATGCTATCCAGATGAGCTTTTGCTACGTTACTACACTCTACCAAAGTTTGGGTCCAATAAGCTGCGTCTCTATTGGATACATGTGACTATCATTCCTACTGTGACCAAACAAGGGGCCACATTAGTCAATCTGATCCTCTCTGAGGAATGTGAAGTGATGTGATCTTGATAACTGTGGCAAACCACTAATAAGCTGACAAAGTTTCTTAAACTTTTGCACACTTCAGCCAGCAGATACTGTAAAGTGGTTTGGGTCAGTGGCCTATTGTACTACTGCAAACATGTGGAGCTGAGCTCGGCTGAGTCATACTTGTGATTCAAAGGATAATGGAGGCGGTTTGCTGACAGATGGATGTTGTGGTGAAATCCAAATCCCCAGGACAAACCCTGTGCTCTGTCAGATTCTTTGGTAATAATCTCTAAGTGTTTGTGAGAGAAACTCAAAACAGTTTGGAAAATGGGATTGTGGCTTCTGTGCCTGGGCATTATAAGTACTGCCTGGGCCGTGTTCAGCAGTGACACAGCTGGTTTTGTTTTGGGCCATTCTTTCAGTCATTCTGTGGTGTGAAATTTTAAGGATTTCTGTCACATAAGCTACCACTGTTAACAACACAGCTACAGTTACAAATGAATAACGAAACAGTTGGGCAAACGGGTGGATGAGTAGCAGAAGGGAGGTGCAGTGATCTTTAAAAGTGCAAGTTCTGCACACTGACAACAAGTGGAATAGGTAAAAATCAGGAGTTGTCATGTTGATTATCGGGAAAATAATATTTATTATTTCACACAAAAAATAAAATTACAAAAATAAATGTTGAGGTCTCATAACAAGCTTTATTCAGTCAAAAAAATTAACTTCAGACTAATCAGCTGACTGTAGAAATTAAACATTAGTGACTTAAAGAATATTATGCAGAAGTTTGTACATAGTGGCTGATTGGGCCATTTACCCAAACAAGGGGCAACTAAACACAATATAACTACAAATTTCAAAAGAAATTAGACAGTTCAGTTTGTCAATGAACTAATCCTAAATATGAAAACTCAAAAATATGAAATAAATAAATAAATAATTCTATCCACTTTCCTCTTTGACGCAACAACAGGTGATGCAATCCAACTCCCTGCATTTAGTTACTGTCAACTATGGTCATCATGTTTTGTCTGGAGACCCAAAGAGACTGGAGAACTGTCAGCTCTGGTCAAAGTGAAATGTGCTTGCTTACAAATAGAAACTATGCATTCAAAGCTCAAAATAGGCTTATATTTCAAAATAACCAGTCATTAATTTCTTTATTCTTGTTGGTCACTGATGTTAATGTGGGAGAAAATTGTGGTTACCATGTTTGTGGCCTTTTTAAAACAAAAACCCATAAAATTTAAGCTGAAACGACAAGATTTTGAAAAAAAAAAAAAAAAAAAAAAACCTCTACACCTTAGACATTTTAGACTTTAGGGGCAAACGTGACCCTCCTTTGCCCCTGTGTCTCCATTGTGAACACTTGTGGTATCTTCTGGACCTGGATTTTTTGCAGGTCTATGCAAACAAACAAAGCAACGTTAACTGCACACACCATGAAAGAGCTGGATGGAGCTACATGCCTCTCTAATAGATGAGGGCCTGGACAGTATGGACAAGCCACTGTCAACAGCTCCATATCCAGGTCGCAGGATACACTATTGTTGAGTATCTCCATTTATCACAAGACCTGGGTTAAAGAGCACCCCCACTTCCTGTATCCCAGCACTTCATACTCAGCTACTGTTCTGCAGGACCATCACAAACAAAGGCAACCTTTGCACAGAATAGACTGGGTCTGCAAAAAGAAAATAAACACACAGATGAATAACTTGTAAGGGTGAGAAGGTTTGGGGTGTGTGGGGGGGGGCAAATACTGCAGGAAATATATTTATATCAATAGGCCCTGCTGTTATTTTCCACTCTGCTGAGTGCTAGCAGTAGCTACGTGTGGCTGTAGCTGCCGCCTGAGGGGATGGGGTGTTGAAGGAAATCCAGGTGAAGCATCGCCCCGACTCTCCTGGCGTCACACTGCTTGTTCCCTGCTGATGTGACACAAAGTACAGCCCACTTGGCACTACTTGTGTAGCTACACAAACTACTGAGAAGTTTTTTTTTTGTTTGTTTTTTCCATGGAATCCAAAAAAAGTTGCTTTAAAGACTTGGCACACAAATTACAACATTTTATGCAATTTTATTTCATATGGAGGGACAAATCGTCCCACTTGAAAGCCACATTTCATATGAGGAGAACAACTGTTACTGAGCTAAAAATAAACATTTCATCACAGTCTCACATATGTGAAGTCTGACACAAACAGTACATGTGATTTCAGTTTCTGAGGGACCTTTTGGGCATTTTGACCACAGTGAGGTGTTCAAATTTTATTTTAACTCAGCACTCCAAATCTGACTAACAATTTCATTAAATTCATTTATCAGACTGTGCTGTAAAGACTTGGAAAGAATCTGTTCCACTTTAATTTCTTCGGTATCTTAGAGGAACACAGAAGAGGGCAATAATTTCATCTGTAGCACTTTACAAATTGATGTTTTGCTTGTTAGTTCCTCATTGCATGTGGCATCAGACAATGTAGCCCCTTTAAAAAATAAAGCAATTATCCATAGGAAGTTGTTTCCCTGGCTTAATTTAGAGATGTGTACTTTAACATAATACTAGGAAATTGGAGAATAAATGGAGCTCCAACCCCTAGAGGAGTCCTACTCACCCTGGAAAAATAGTAAATAAAAGGCCCTTCACCAAGCTACAACAGCAAATGTTTCATCATTAATAGAGGAGAACACAAATAATCCTAGGAAGATTTTTAGTACTGTTGCCAAACCTTCCACACAGTTATACAGTAAATAACTCTGTGCTCCGTTGAGCCATCCATCCCCCTACCTCTCAGCAGTAATGACTTTATGGGATTCTAAATAAATAAAATTGTTGGCATTCTCCTGAACATTATTACTTCATCCTCAGTAAGTGAAGCAGCACTGAATGTAACTGTAGAACCCTGATCTGTGTTTCGACTGTTTTGATTCAATTGAGCTATCTGAGCTATCAAACAGATTAGCTTAATCTGAAACGTCCACATACATGTTTCACCAGGTCAAAATAAAAATATTTAAAGAAGTGTTCCCTTTGAGCACTGACCCAACTTTAAAAGTGATTAATTTACGCTTAGTAAATGGACATGTGCCACGGACGGACCTTTAAGATAATTTTAATTAAACCTTTACTTAAGAAAATGTATCTTTATCATCAAGACTTAATAAATTACATACATGTATCCAATCTTCCTTATCTAAAATCCTTGGGAAAATAATTGCTAATCAAGTGTGTGAGCATCTAAACACTAATGACCTTGTTGAAGAGTTTTAGTCAGATTTAAGAGTTCATCATGGAAATGAAACACCATTGGTAAAAGTTACTAATTATAGTTTCATGGCCTCAGATAATAGACTTGTGTCTGTTCTGGTCTTATTGGATCTTATAGCAATGGAAACACTTGGAATGTAACTTCTGACAAAATTGATACAGGAGACGACAGGAAGTAGGAGAATGATGGTTTGTTGTTTTTATTGAACAATGTGCAGCTGGCTCCACCACAGTTGGCTGAATTACGAATACATTTCTGGAAGTTGTTTACATCCACCGCTGCCGTGTTTTTTAATGACTTACCATGTGAATCACTTTATTCACATGCAATTTTTTTTAGTTTTTTTATTTCCTTTATTTAACCAGGTAAACCCCATTGAGATCCAGATCTCATTTTCAAGGGGGACCTGGGCAGAAATCTGCAGTACCTGGTTACAAAACAAAATTAATTAATACATATGCACAAGTATAAAACAATTTAAAAACAATTTTAATTTAATTAAATTTTATTTTGACTTCAGATGACATGTTACAAATTGATGTTACTTAAATACACTCAAGTGAATTGAGTAAAATATTTCTTTAGGAGAGTTTCTGGAGCTAAAACTTAAAACATGCCTCAATGGAAAGATATATTAGTCATTCTGTAAATTGATTATTGGACTGGATGTATGTGAGGCTGATTCATTTATGAACATTAATAGAACATAGCTTAATAAAACAACAACTCATTATATGTTTGTAGTTCTCAAAATATTTTTTGCATCCCAAATATAAGTTTGATTTCCTTTCGCATCTCATTAGCCGTCTTGTTTTCCCCGCTCACACAGCTCCAAATGACTTTTGCTCCCTTCCGTTCCCTGTTTCCGTATCCATGCGTGATGATGTGTTTAGATGAGGCTGGTGTGGTGACATACTTCTATTTAGTATCATTATGGTTTTGATTTCATGTGACAACATTTTTTCCCTTCTCCCTTTAGTCACTTGAAAGAAAACAACAGTGCCCTCTCACTTGTTCTCCAGATATTAATTTGCCGTAATTTAATTTGGAAAACATCTCCAGCAAGTTTTCCTGGCACAACCTTTGAAGTGACAATATGAAATAATAAACCATATTAAATATAAATCACAGAGACGATGTCAGCGTAGCTGTGATTCTGATTTGATTTTAGGGGGAGAACACATGTGATTGCTCTCTTTTCCATTTCTCCCCCACCCTCTATCCCACTATTTCACCTTTAATTGAATGCGCTTCTGTTGTTGTTGCCAGCCGCCCCCTCCCGCCTCGCCACCTACTTCCTCAAGCACGTAATGCATGCAGTAAATAATTCAAATGAAATTAATTTTACAGCACCTTGTTTCCACTAAGCATGCCAACATCTGTTGTCAAGTCACAAGTTTACATTGTTGGTCATTACTTTCCACAATGAGCAAAATGTTTTATTAAAGCCCCGTGGGATTTCCTCTTGGATCAGGCAGAGACGACAGGGCTACTGACTGAACCCTCCCTGAACTCTGACAATCAAAAATTGGTAGAAGCTCTTTTGGGCCTTGATTACTGTCTCAGCTCTCCAAACAGCCTGGGATTTGATGTGATTAAGGTACAGGACAACCTCAGTCCTTCAGAAAAATCGCTGATCACAATGAAGCAGCTATGCTGACTTTTGAAGTGATGTAGTGCTTTTGTTGTGCTCAACTGAGTAAATTTCATCTTGCTGTTTTAGAAAGGTCTGTTACATTGTGATAGTACATCATGGCTTCTAAGTCTGTTATTTTTAATTAACGCAAAGGCCAACGAAACAAAACAATGTGATAATGAAGACATTGAAGTGTTAACTGGTTTTGTAATATGCAGATGTAAGCATATATATTGTCGTCCCAAAACGTTTTGGGCCTTCTTGCTTACCACCATTTTACAGGAACATGTTCAGTTACCATATCAAGTCTTAAAGTATTTCCTCCCCGTCTTTTTTGAACCTTTAAGGAGATTAAATACACCTGACAAACACAATTATTTATGATTTTATATTTCTAATGGCAAGTTGAGTTCAACAAGAGACACAAAGACGGAAATCCTTAGAAACAAATGCTACTTCAAGGCAGTGTTACTGAAAGCTCTGGGCATCCTAAACTGCTGGCAATAATATTTTTTTATAAGATTTGCAGACAGTTCACACTCAAAAGAAACTAGAGTTTTATTCCTGCGTTTGTCATTTTAAGCAGCTCTAATTTTTGACGGTAGAGCCTCATTTGCAATAAATATTTTAAAAATTACAACCTTATCTTGATCATCATCTTTTACTTCCTTTGATTTGACTCAATAATTGATCATTCCTATTCAGAAATTAACAAAACAAATATGTTCAACTGCATTAAAATTATGAAGGCGCAACCAAACTGAGGTAAAAGTTATCCAGAGATAGATTTAATATGAAGTAATTGTTACAAAAATACACTGTCTGTTTTCAGAGAGCTGCCTCAAACTGGTGCATTTTGAGATGGTCTTCAGCCTTTCAAAGTAGGTGATTTGTTGGGATGTTTAAATTGCTAAAGATGAGTCCGATGAAGATGCTGGTTGATCTGCCACGTTGAAAACACTGACAGGAAGCACCAGTGATCAATACAACATCTGATGTAGTATTCTTATGCTGAAGAAAGTCACAGAAAGTGGTACACTGACACCTAGAACATCAGAGACCCTAGAGCTGTCTGATTTTGGGTCGGGACTGAATTGAGAGTCTGGACTTTGAGAATTAAAATCCTAAAATTGACAGAGGGTCCATTTTTATTTTTACGATGACTGTGGCTGTGAAATCAGA
This sequence comes from Micropoecilia bifurca, assembly GCA_903067075.1. Lineage (NCBI taxonomy): Eukaryota > Metazoa > Chordata > Actinopteri > Cyprinodontiformes > Poeciliidae > Micropoecilia > Micropoecilia bifurca. Next base: position 2,053 of record CAEGAF010043399.1, on the reverse strand, counting down.
CTTCTTTCTATTGTCAAAATGACCAATAAATCATTAGTTCAAGTATTGAACAAAATAAGAAAACATAATTTCATTGCTAGTTGAGAAAATAACATTCAAAGATGTGTGTCTTTGCTTGGCACAGAATCTGTTTGTCCATGTTTTTCATGCATTTGTGTTGTACTGGTTATCATGTTTAATATTTAACATCTGGCATGACACATATAAGATTACATTTCTGATATTTTCCAGAGAAAATCATGTGCATTCATGTGCATATGTTCACATTCCAGTGTGAACAGGGTTAAACCACACATCCCCTTTATTTGTGGTAGACACAGTTCAGGAAGTAGGCTGTTTGTTTGGACTGGTCTACATTTAAACAGCTTGCACTCACAGCCCTTCAAAGAACGGCACATTGTGTATTCATCAATTTTGGTACTCATGGGGAGAGAAAAAATAAGCAGACGGCTGCACATAAATCATTAAGGCACAATGAAAAGCAAATAGAAACTATACAGAGATGCGTACACAGGCAGTCATCAGCTGTGGGATGAGTTGCAAATGTGGTCTGAAAACCTCAAAACCGACGCGTCACTCGTGGTTGGATGAGTACGTCTGGGAAAAAAGAGGATTTAAACACTAAACTCTCTGAAGGCAGCGGCTTTAACAGAGCAGAAGACTGAGGAGAGACAGGTTGTGGGTGTTTTTGGAAGCAACTTTACACTGAAGACTTGGCTGTAAAATGTGAAGGGACCGAAGACACACCCCTGAGGAGCTCTGAAGTGATTCTCACCACCAAGGGGCCTTGGCAGTCCTGCTGTTTCTGTGCTCTTTCAGCCCCCAAGCAGGTGACAGTGAATTGTCCACGCTCTGGGCTTTTGCCAGTAACAGATGTGCTTAGTCAAATGACTAATTGAAAACCTAAAACAAAATCAGCAGCTTGGCTATTTGGCCTGCATAATAACAGGCCTGTGCTGATAAAGAGAGCAGCAGAAAACACACACACCCCTCTCATCAGCAGCGCCATTAACAATCATGAGCAAAGATGAAAACAGCGTTTGGTTTATTCGGCAAATGAAAGCACATAACTAGATGAAGTCCCTAGAGTCCATTTCCAATTTTAATAATACATCAAGCCTAGCTGCAGCAAATGCTGCTACGTCGAAACTAAAGCACACCAAACTACTTACAGCTCAAGCATCGGAAGACAACTCCCAGAGCTAAGAATTTAGCAAATGCATAAAGGTACACAACATGATAGCTATTAGCTAAATTAAAAGAGCCATTACTAGAGTTGTGTGTGCAATCACTTGCCAGTTAAGAACTACAACCCAAAATTTTCCATTTCAGAAAGAAAATCTGCATGTTTGTTTCTTCCCTACCTCATCTCTTTTCTAATCTTCATCATAAATAGCATGCAGCCTGAGCTTGCCCTAAATTATGTGCATGAATAATGAAATAACGTCTAATTAAAAACTGTTGTTAAATATGCAAAAATTTAATGATAATGAGATTGCGCAATGCCTTAGAGTAAAGCATGATATAAATTACTTAGAAATGCAACTTGGCTTGACCCAAACATTGCCTTCAGAAGGCTACTTCAAATATTTGGTCAGTGGCAGCAGTGGAGTGTGTCGACAGATGCAGCAACTCTGTCTGCCTCCTATTGTTTGCCTACATATGCATACATATGTCGGTGCAGGATGTGCAATCCGTATATGTGTGTGTTTGTTTACATTAACATATGTGATGAGTATTAGAGGGAAGTTAAATATGCATGCAAATGCATCGATTGCCTGGATCAGTGATTCTGCCAAGGGAATGCCAGTGAAAGCAACTTCTTAAAAAAACTTAAGAATTATTACGTTGTTGGTTAGGATGAAATGTTGCAAAAATAAGAACAAGAACATAATTGTTATAATCGACACAAAAGAAGCAATCAGAGACTCTAGACAGTGGACTTTAGACATTGCAAACTGGACCACTACTTGTAATAGTAAAACAATGTCAAGCCACTTTGTAGGGTATTCTGAAATATTGATTTAGCAAATATTTGCAAGTGTTTATATAT
>CAEGAF010043377.1:0-28996 GCA_903067075.1 Micropoecilia bifurca | reverse complement strand
CATAGACCAACGACACATAGCAACGACACATCTACACATATGGCTTCTACTTTTTTTTGATACAGATGGAACCCCACCCCATACCTACGACATTAAGAAAACACTACAACATTAAGGAAACACTACAACATTAAGAAAACGGAAAAGGTAGGTCCTAGTGGAGACCTAGGAAATCGCTGATTGGACTACAGCTCGTTAGAAAACGGAAAAGGTAGGTCCCAGTGGAGACCTAGGAAATCGCTGATTGGACCATAGCGCGTTAGAAAACGGAAAAGGTAGGTCCCAGTGGGAGACCTAAGAAATCGCTGATTGGACTACAGGTCGTTGTACTTTTNACATTAAGGAAACACTACAACATTAAGAAAACGGAAAAGGTAGGTCCTAGTGGAGACCTAAGAAATCGCTGATTGGACTACAGCTCGTTGTACTTTTGAACCGGAAGTTTTTCTGGAGACCCTTCTGGAGTGATTTGCCTCGGGAAACCTGACTGAAAAATTCACGGATACTCATTATCTTAAGGATATAATAAAAGGTAAGGATAATAACAGCATTTATGTGTTAGCCGTCATTAGTCATTGTCAACCCACTATTCTCTTAACTGTGTATATAATAAACAGCCTCCGATCGCAGAGTAAACCAGCTAGCAGTAGCTTTAGCCACAGTTGGGAATATATAAACACGCTGTAAACAATTCATTTATTCAGATTTAAAGGAAACAACAATTTCTCCATATTGCCAGGACATTGTTTCCAGAGATAAAGAGCACAGAAACTAAATGCTGCTAATTAATCATTAGTGATTAATTGAGTTAATTTTGATTAATCAATTATTGAAATAATCTTTAATTTAGTAATTGCCTAATAATGAATCAATTCTGAAAAAGGGAGTTTACTGAAAGAACAACATAGTCAGAGGAAATATTAAGCCAAAATTGTACAAAACTAATTAGATTTTGCATTTAACAGTTTCTATCGAGATGTTAAAGTAAGATGTTAAATGTATTTTTAGCCGCCATTTTTAGTGTCCTTCAAAATTAATGATCATATACTAAATTGATTCTGTGTTATTGCATTAAAAGGCAATAAAATGTTAATTTTTCTATTTGAAAAAGGACTTAAGTGGTTAAAAATGTCTCCTGAGTATGCCATTGTAAAAAATCAATTGTATCAATTAATTCTCTAATTAATTGATAAAATAACTGTTAGTTGCAGGCCTTTGGAGACTGGAGGGGAAACTATTGTTAATATTCTAATGTCCTGCACTGAATCCAAGCAAAATCCATTTCAATATTGCAGATGCTAAACAAAAAGGAACAACACAACAACCAACAATCTCTAAATTTGAGCCAACAAAGACTTGCATAGTTAAACCCATATGGCTGCATGACTCCCAGAACAAAGCTTCTCAGACGAGTCCATGAGTGTCACCATAATGAAATCCTTTTAAAACAGCAGCTCTTGTTGGTTGTTTTATTATTTAAAAAGGGATAAAAGTGAAGTTTAATAGCAGATTAGTGAAAGTGTGCCAACCACTGTCTAATAAACCGTTGACAGAATGAATTACATTACATATAGATTTATTTTATCTACTAATAAAATGACTTGTAAAAGTAACTGGATGCTTTGGATTTTATTTAGAGGTAAAAAGTAAAAGGACATGAAAACGTTCCACATCTTTTATATATTTATGTTTGTTCAGATAAAATGTTTTCTTTCACTTCACAATAATTCATTAGTTTTTGTTGATCTCATTTTGGATGAAAACATTTGCTGACTAGATTCCATTCAGAGCAGAGATCATGATGTGGCTGAACGTTTCTCTGTTCAGTCGAGAGCTCAGGTCTCAGGTCTCACTTCATTTGGCCTTCACAGAGACATCTCTGGGCAGTGGAGTGGCCAAAGTGAGTAGACCATAAACCACCATAAAGACGTCTTTTGATGTTTGCACTCTGGACACCTGTGGAGTTGAAGTGGACGAACAGAGATCATTGGGTCATCACATGTCAACAGGCTGAATTAGACCCTGAGTTAACGCTCCGGCCACAGAAGCCTAACTCTGACTGGCAGATTTGCTAAAAAAGAAAAGTTTCATGGTATTTTTTTTAATTTCTCGCAGGTTGACCTGCAGCTCCACACGCAAACACAGAATATTAATCACGCAGCTGTCATGGGTGATATATGCTGCTCGGCTGCTGTTTGTACTGAATTGTCCTTTGCCAGTCATGCATCATGGTTGTCTTGGTCTTTCTCAGGTCTGTGACTCATCCACTTTCCTGTCCCTTTTACACGGAGCATTAGCAGTTCTGGGTGTGTTCAGGCCTGTTCAGACGGCAGAAAACAAGAGGCAGGGGAGCGTGGAGCTGCAGACAAGCTACACACACTCACACACACGCACATCTTTGTTGATAGCCACGCCGGAACAACGATAACAGGAAAAGAGCCTGGAGCAGAGAAAGTTAAAATGCCGGTGAAGCAATTCTGTCCACTTACTTCGGATTTGAAGAAAGGGCTCACAGTGTCTTTATCCTATCAGGGGTTGTGACCTTTTGTGCTGCAGAACATATGTCAGCATGATCCCCTGGTTGTTAGTCTCGTTGTTTTCTGTTGACTGATAACATTTGAAGCATTTAAAGTCAGCACTTCTGCACAAAAAGCAAATCATAAATAAGGCAGCTGACACTCCGAAAGCTGTGGACACCTTGTGGATTTTCTTTCCTGCAGGATTTCAAACTGCATGAGGTGCCAAACATTCAAGGGGTCCATATAATTCTTTATTTGCTTGTGTTTAGCATCTTCTTGCCTCCTGGCCTATATAAAGATAACGAGTGGACTAATCAGGGTCTTTTGAAGGGTGGGCTGGGCTTGTTTGTCAAGTGGCATTTGGTGAAAGGCTGTTAGAGGAAAAGTTTCTCACACCATGAGTTAGAGCCTCGACACCAGGACCCATTCAGACGTGTTGTGTTTGTGTGGAGAGAGGAACTCGTTTTGCCACTCTCTGCTTTGTGCTGGGATGAAAAAGTTGATCCGTACCCAGACGCTATTATTCAGCTTTTCAGTTCTGTTTCTGAATCAGTTGTAAACATTTTTGTTTTGACAACTTAATGGACTTAATTATATGATGTGAACCAGCACTTTAGGATATAATGAGAATAATTAAACTGCTCACCCTATAATCAGAAGAAAAACAATGTCATAGCAACTGGATATCTTTTATAGTGAAAATCAATATTTATGGAGCTGGAAACAACCAGCTAATAGCTCTGCAGAAGCCTTAAACCTTTTCACATTCTGTCAGGTTGCAATCATAATGTTTTGTGTCCAGTGGACCCCCAGCAGTATCAGGGGATGGAGAGAAAAAACCTGCATCTCTTTCAGGTGATGCACCAACATCCCCTATAACAGTTTCTACCTACAAACATCCGCAGTAAATGTCCTAATGACACAAAAACATACGTAATGCAAAGTAAAACACATAAACTAAAATTATGGCAGTAAAACTCGCAACATTCCCAAAATGCATCTGGTGTAATTTGGCCCCAAGTATACTACTGTCAGTTTTCATACAACTTAAAGTTTCAGATCATAAATGTCATTTTGAAACTAAAAAGACGAATCAATCTATCAAATGTTGGATATAAAGAGACTTTTACTTTAGGTCTTCAACCTCTCCTATATGTAAAGGCATGAAAGACCTTTGAGGAGTCACGCAATAAACTCATAGTTATTCATTTTGTCATGACTGAGAGAAACAATTTGATGTAAAGGAAGATTAAGTGAGCACAGGATTGATGACTCTCTCTACCAGCGGCCCGATAAATTCTTTCCCTCATGTGTATAAGCAAGTAAAGGCGCTAAACTTCCTCTCAGTTCACACAACATTTGCTTTTCAGAACTTACTTAGCAATAAAGCTGGGAGGACAAGGACTGAAGAGCCAAACAACAAGGCAGGAGATAAATCCTGCACAGTGAAGAAGAAGCATTGGGTTGGAAGTAAAGGCTCTTGTTAGGCCATGGAGTCATCCAGAGATGAAGGATGGAGCTTCAGTGTCAGCATAGCTTCAGAGACGTGTCAGAGAGCCGGGATGTGTGGTCTAGTTAAAGTCTGGTGACTCTTTGAGCTTTCTTTCTTTCTCTCTCTGATATCGCTTTATCTGATGTAGGTCTCACTGTTTTATTTTACTTTTTCAATTACAAAACCAAACAGTAGAATATTGATCCGTCAGTTTGTGACTTTAAGTTTAAGTGCATTTGGGTTTTGCTGAAGGATGATGATCCAAAGTTGTTGCCACCAAACCTGGAACAACTAGATATCAGCTTTGGGTGCAATTACGTTTTCACATTTGGCCAGGTTTTTCTAATAAATCCAATCATTTGAAAATGCATTTTGTATTTATCCTGGTTATTATTGTCTATTACAATGTATCTGATTATTAACAAAAAGTAAAAATAAAGAAATCTGTAAGAGGACAAATTCTTTTCAGTGTGCTATTAGATCACGTGTCAGTACAAACCGTTCAGTATGGAAAATGAATGTGAAGGGCAAAGTTTGGACCTGGATAGAGCAGAAAACATCTGCAGCAGGTGGTGCACCATTAATAATCCTCCTGTATGAAACATGTACACAGTTGCTTCCTAATGAAAGAGCGAGTTTAAGTGAGTGATTTTTATTTATTCTTTTTCTTCCACTTTTTCTAACCAGTCTTTATATTTGTGCATAAAAAACAATAACAGACTATTTACAAGAAGGGTCTGTGTTAACGCTCCTTTATGCACCCGGGATGCAGCAGTCTATCAGTGAAGGATTCCTCCAGTTCAGCAACAGCTTAATGGAAAAATCACCATTGAATGGAAAACAATGATGTCAATCAATGAAAATCATGGTTTTAATATTCATTAAAAGATGCAACACTTTGAGTTGAAACACCAGAAACCTGGTTTAATCCCTGCCCATGTTAGATGAGCGTAAGCCTCCACTGCCATGTTCAAATAATCTTGATTTAAGATGAATAGAGTAAGATAGTAAGTCCTCTTTGAAACTAGGAACTATCCCTTTAGGGCAAATGCCAAAATTAGTATGCTGGCCACAGATCAGATGCTTAATTAATGTGTCTACAACTTTTCCATGGTACAATCTGTCTACGCTAACTGACATCATAACCTAACAGAGAAAAACATCCTTTCTTCTGTGGTCTGGTTAACAATAGGTGATTGATGAAAGCGTTTTCTCTACCACACCTGCAAGGTGGATTTACAGTAGTAAGGCATAACTAATGTCTTTGTAAAATCCTTCATATATAAAAAGGTCACTTTTACTTTCTTTCCACTGAAACAGGTTAATCAGAAATTTATTCTTCATCTCCAACTTATCTTGTTTGGTTTAAATATTGCAAATGTGCAGCAAAGGTTAAACTTCGGTTTCCTAGTCTTGTATTAAGAGTTTTGTGAGGTTATTGTCTGGTAAACAACAGAACAGATGGAAGCCTGAGAAAAAACAACAACATTTGTTTAATGGTCTGACCTTCTGCATCCAGACCGGATTAAAACTGAAAAAGCAGCTGATGATGTTTCTCTGAATGTTTCTCTGAATGCAGCCATGTTAATATTGCCCATTGCAACTTTGCATTGCAAACAAATGCAGCATATAATTTGCAATGGGATGCTGCATGGTAATACTGAAGTATCAAATAGCAGGAAAACTATTTTTTAAGAGTAAGATAAAAGAGACATGACACAATATGAAGTGTTTTCCTGGACTGGTTTGCTTGTTTTCCCTTCACAGTACCCTCCATGTTTACTGACACCACTGTTAAAGATGTTAGAAAAATCCTTAAAAAGATTAGTCTGTAATGTGTCCACATCTTAATTAAAAACAAACCACATCTTGTTTTCCTTTGTGTGTAGCAATAATGCGTCTCAGAGGCCTGCTTCTCTCAGCCACGCCTAAAAAGAAAAAGACAAGCAAACATGACAGTAAAGTCAGGGAGTGTTGACTATTATAAGTCAGGAAATGGCTATAAAAATAGTTACTCATCTAAATTTAAATAAATCTTCAGCTGGAGGTTGAACTGAGTTAATCTAAACACCAAACACATTAAGGAACATGGTGAGGAAGGTTTAAAATCTCCCTTTTACTGAGCTGCTGCAAAGAGTGTCATCTTGGGGTCACCGAGTCTCCATAGTGACCATTAGAAACTACTTACATCCCAATCAGTTGTTTGCCAGGAAGGAGCCTTTTCTCTCCTACCAATTCAAGCATTTAAGGTTTGGAGGCTACGTATTGTTATTGAAACTTTAACTGAAACTGTTCTGGTAGAATGAGAATGAAAACCTCTTTCAGGAAACATTTCAATCTCTTCGCTGTAAAGATGCCTGAGTTTCTGACCTGCTTCTGGCTGTTCATTAATCACCAGTTGAGCCAGACGTGTCCGATGCAAATGTGTGCTCCTAAAAATAAAGCCAGCATTGAAGAAACTGAGGAAGTTTCTGGAGCAGACCTAAGCAGGGTTGATAAAAGTGCATGTTGGAAATATCTGGTCCGTTTAAACGGTAAAATCCAAACGTCATCTGCTGTTGAAGAAACAAGCATGGAAAGAAATGATGTGTGCAGCAGGTTTTCACACCAGACAGTCCGGTAGACTCGGTTTGATTCGGGACCAAAATTGTAAACCCTTTGAGAAAGCTGTTCCCCTCCTCACCTGTGGGGGCGCTGCACCTATCTGGAAAAAAAAAAAAAAAAAAACACTGAGCGCAACTTCCTTCTTTACAAAATGTAAACAAAAATGGATTTTTTTGTGGTTGTCGGATTTCTCTTTTGTCAGTGTCAAAAAATACGAACCCTTTCACTTGCTAGCGTTAGACATGCACGTTTGTTTTGGTTGTATTTACCCAGAATGCCCTCCACCAGACCCCACTCCTGCTTCTGGAGCAGTCTGCACATTCACACCTCCCCAAACAAACCGGACCTGCTAGGCAAACAAAGCAGAGTTAGATTAAAGTGGACTAAGCAGACGTGGTGTTCAATGATCACCTTTACATCCTCTCCATAAACACCATTAGCAAGGCCACAGACGACGGCACAGCCCAACCTACAGCCTGGAAACAAGCTCGTCTTTGTGCTGGGAATCCGTCTGCAGCTCTTAAAAACAACTTGGCTGCAGCACCATCCACAAAATATGTTGATGGAAACGGTCATAGACTGGAAACACATGTGGACTGGACATCTGAACTCCCATAATCCCCTCAGAAACTCCTCTACAGTTCCCTGGAGAGTCGCTCTGTCACCAGCACCAGAATAGAACTGGTACTAACAGGTATTAAACTGCCGAGCCAGATGGCAGCTGAATACATTACTGGGTGTTGTCAGACTAAAATAGGTTATACTGCTGTTTCTAAGCCTGGCTTAGATCCTTCTATAAACACAGCCAGGTTTTCCCAGTTGAGTAATCCAATCATGGTCCAGTTGTGAGTTTATCCTCTGCTTCAGAAAGTACCAAATATTGAGCTCTGCTTTGTAATGAGGTGGGTGAGCTAAGAAGTAATATTCAGGGACTCCTACTAGACTTCTGAGAGCTGCAATTTAAAGCATTATAAAAGCTCTGTCCTCGCACGCTGTTGTTGTCAGATTATCTTTTCTTGTCTGCTGTTTTTCCACTACAGAGGAGGATCTGCGTCTTTCAGTGCCACTGTTGTGGAGACCAGCATCTTGTGCCTCCCTGCAGGATTCCTCAAGTCATTTGGTAAACACAGGAAATACAAAGATCCTAAATACATCCCTACTGTGTTTGGAGGACTGCCATGACAACACACAGTGGATCTCCTGGAGAGCCGGGGTGTTTGTTAGGTGGATACACACTGAGATGTGTCCTTCTGTTGGAGGCCGTGCAGCTTTGGCTCATGTGCCGGTGTCTGTCTCTGATGTATAAGGAGCTTCTCACTGCAGGGATGCACGATTTGTTGAGACAGGAGTCCATTCTTGGCTCACACATATGAATAATTCAGAAGGAATGTCAAGATAAATATCAGAACCGAACGCAAACACCTTAATCGGCTCCATGAATCTTTCCGCCGCAGTTTTGACAGAAGGCCAAATGCTATTTCAGAAACCTCAGAGTTTCTGGAAAGCGTTCCTGCTGTGGCCGCTCTGTTGCATGCTGAGAATCTGCAGACAGCTTTAGATTAGAGATTCTCACTCCAGAAACAACTGTCAAGGCTAATCTGCTCTGAATGCACGGGTCAGCTAGACACCAGAGCAACACACAGACCCAGATCAAACAGAACTGTCTCTCCCCGTCTCTACCTCATCCATCTTCCTCCTTCCTTTCCCTCTTTCTCTCCTATGGGTTTTTATAACCCTCCAGACAACAGAGGAGGGAATTGGAATCTCCAGGCCCATCCCACTGAGCACGTCCTCGCCGCCATCGATCACGCTGACAGAGGATCCGCTTTTGGCACAGATTGCAGTAAGAAGTGAAAACAAGGGATGGGCATTGATCCAAGTACAGCACACAGGACGCAGATCAATAAAATAGATCCGCTCAGAAACAGCGAGGCTGAGGCCGTCAAATGAGGCCGAACGGCTGCTGGGGCCTCAAAGGCTGCATGTCGCCCTACCTCCACAATCTGTGGCTGCATTTATTTAATGATTGTTCCTGAGGAGGCGCCGTGAAGTAGCGTGACTGCTTAATCCCCGCTGAGGCCGCAGTGTGCAGAGCTCCTGTGGAAAATGCCATAATTGTTGTTTTGAGCTGGAATCCTTCACTCTGCACAAGAGAGCAACAAACTTTTATTGTTTGAAATTAGCACTTTTTACAGAACCACTGTTTGGGTTTTGCTCTGCAGCTCACTCAGTTACAAAGTGGCATCAAGTGTTTTAGAGCTCTTTCAAAATCCATAGCAAAACCGAGCAAGTACCTCATTTTCCACATGAACCTGCTGTGGCCGGAGCCGGAGCCTCCGGAGCCGGAGCCGGAGCCTCCGGAGCCGGATCCGGAGCCGGAGCCTCCGGAGCCGGAGCCTCCGGAGCCGGAGCCGGAGCCGCCACTGCCTGCTCAACCCGCAGCGCCTTGTAAAAGTATCCACACCCATCAGGCTGTTTTACATCATGTTTACACATTTTAAGTATTTTAAGGGAAAGAGCAATTCAAAGTCAAGCATAGTTGTAAAGTGGAATTAAAGTAATAGATGGTGAGTCATTTCTTTACATTTGAACATCTGAGAAGTGTCAGGGTTAACTCGGGGTTAACGTTTTGTTGAAAAACACTTTGTTGTAATTATGTTCACTTTTCGGGTCTCTTTCCTCCAGTTGTGCAGAGAAGTTAATCCTTCCCTGACGGCCTTAGAGAAATTTAAGGTTTTGCCAATTTTTTTTGTAAAATAACTGAAGCAAAGTCAGAATGGATTTTGTGTATTTTTGATTTGCCATTGGACTTTGACTGGACCAGTGGTAAATCCATTGGACCATTGGGATCATTTTTCTGCTAGAAAGTGAAACTCCAGCTAGTGTTGTAGACTCAAGATTTTGGACTCGGTTCTGTCTCAGTCTCGGATATTGAGGATTTAGAATTTTATTTCAAAAACAACATCCTTATATCACTATTAAACTTCAGGTTATAATGTCCCTTTCACTGGCACTCTATGAAACTCTGCATGAAACACCATTTGACTAAATCGTAAATAATACATTTGCAGCACAACTTCATTCAGCGACTTGTAAATTCTGTTTTCAGAGAAATCATCAAAACATTTCCTATATTTTCCATGTTTAATAAATGAAATAAAGCTGATTTGGGAGCGTCGGCTTTTCACATAAAGTCTCTGGATAAATGTGGTTCTACTCATAAAAGCTTGGTTGTAAAGATTATTTTCTAAATGTTATAATTAATATTTTCAGTTGTAAAAAAATTATGTCAATAATAAATTCATCATGACTGAAAATAAAATGTTTAATAGACTCATTTGTATAATTCTAGAAATGCAGTAGGGGTCACAGGGGGTGAATTGGTCTTGACTACAGTTTAAGTGGACAACCAGCAGTTTTTACATAATTAGACGACTTGCGACAGCAATTAGTTCCACTAGATTTTATTAGAGGGCATCAGAGTAAAGGAGGCTGAAATAAATGCATATCACATTCTTCAGGTTTAATTTGGTCCGTTAGGTAAAAGCTAAGTGACAAACGTTGAAGTTTTGGGTTGTAATAGTTGTCAAAAGCTGAACAAGTAAAGCGTTTGATCTGAAGTTTATTGCGGGTTCTTCTATTTTCTCTTCCTCTCAAACAGCATGTTATCTGGAGACACAGTCTTCCTGCTTTCCTCCCTGAGACCCTGGATCTTCCGTCGACTCGTGCAGATCTCTCAGCAAACTGGCCCCCCGAGTGTCACCCGCGCTGTTCAGTTCAAAGGAACTGAGGGGTCAAACGAGTCGGGGTCAACCTCTCCTCTACCTCCCCCAAAGCTCAGCCCCTTCTTTCTAAAAACATATGGGGCCCCAGATAGACTGTCACCCTTCCTTACACTGCAGGCCGGGTGATTTACTGCCTCGGTACACATCCCATATAAACATTTCATCCACATGTCATCATGTGGGCTTTGGTGAAGACATGGATCAGATTTCAAAGATTAATTTTTGGCTTTTCTGTGAACAGTATGAAACAGCTTGAGTCACTTTGAGACGCTTTTTTTTTGCTCTACTTTTGATCTCCTGACGAAAAAACGCAAAAACTTATCTTTGTTTACCTAGAGGCTCATTCACTGCCAACTGTTAATGTTTGTCTTAAGAGCCATAAAGGGAAGCTCACTTGTCACCCTTTTAACATATTTATGCCAGGAAGCAGAGGTGCTAACAGTCAGCCAGCCAACCATATGGCGCCCCTGTGAAAACACACCAGGCCCACATTAAATCAACATAATTGATGAAATGAAACATTTAGTTTTATCTTTCTGTGATTAAATAAGTAAATAAGTGTGAACGTTTTACCAACCCTTCCCCTGATTGGTCGCCTTTGTGTCACATTACAAAGGCTCATTTATCAGCATAACACCCATCAGAGCACCACACATTACTTCAAATTTACACCTCCTCAGGTTGAAATCATCAGGTTTCATGTGACATAACAGTGTTTAGATCATCATATTCAGATAATCCCTGAAAGAATCCAATAGTGTTGTTTATTTGCATGAGGCTATCCGTGATGTTTATGCGAACGAAGCGATGCTGGTTAGCCTGTCTGTCGTCGTCAAGGTGCAGTGACCTCATGCTGCATGAAGGATTAGTCTGTTCCCTTCGTGACCCTCTGACCCCTGCTATGAATGAGGGGCCATTCTGTCCAAATCAGCTTGAAGGCAAGACCTCAGGGTGTTAGTGAAGCCAGCTGAAATTACAGGTCTGCGCCACAGTTTAGCAAAGAAAAAAAAAGAAGTTTGTAATGATTAGGGATGGAAACACAGCCGAGTGTTTTTGTAAGCTTTAATTGAAGATCTGGAACTCAGAGGCTTATTATGTCCCACGCTGTTCCTCATTTCCACTCCACTTGCGTGCTGGGGTCTCTCCGATGGCGCAGTGCAAGCTAACCGCTAACTATACCTGGGAGACGGAGGCACACAAACCCAGAGGAAAAGCTGTAGTTTCACCCCTCCTCCCACAACAAGCAGCTCCCCAGCTGAATCAAATTTAATTGGATGGTCTCCTATGCTTTGGAAAATATGTGCATGTTTGCTTTATCACCTGAATTTATCATTTTTCCACCTTGTTGTTCTGTCAACAGATAAAAGACATTAAAACAAGTTTGGAAATGAACAAGCACCTGATTAATGCTGATGAAAATGAACAGAATAATGTCTGAAGTGTTTTCAGGGTGGTTTAATTAAACCTGACACTGAAAAAAATCCAAACACACATTGAGTAGTTCTTCCATACAAGCTGAGTTCAGGTGAAAAGGAAACTTTCACCCATGATCAACATAAATGTCCTACATTTTGAGAATAAATTTGAACCATTATTTTCAGGGTGGGATAATTACAAAAAACAACTTTCACAATTAGAAGTCTGAATTTCATTAATCTGATAAATGAGCCTCAGAATTATTGAATATGACCAGATTTATAGTCCTACTAATATTTTGTTGTGCTGTGAAATGGTTTTGGTAAGAAAACCAAGTATAGATGAAGTTTACTGTCTTTATTAAGTAAATCAGGAAAGGAAACTTGCATGAGTCTTGGGGAAACTAGCAGAGAAACAAAAGAAGAATGTAACAGAAAAACATCTGGGTAAAAATAACAGACAATCATAGATAATCATGGAAGGAGCCATTTAATTAGTAGCATGAACAACCATGGAAAAACAATCAAATTTCAACCTGTTTGAATGTAGCCCGACTAAATCTGGTCATAATCTAAAGCAATTAATCCAAATAGATTAATAACAATAAATGCATGAAGGAACAAATGAAATGGAGAAAAAACTAACATGAAAATGAATTAAGGATTTATCCTAACAAAAACACAACATGTGAGGATCATAAAATTGTAGAGAGCTGAACGGTTCACACCAACAACAACAAACCGCTGTTTGTTACTCTTACAGTTGATTTAAAAGTGTTTGGGTTTTTTGGGCGGCTCCATCGTCTAGCTGGGTGTTCCAGACCAGAACTGGTTTTGAACAGATAAACCATCTTAATTTAGCTTAAAAGCTTAAAAGCTGAGTGCTTGTCAGGAAACCAACCAACAAAAACAAAATTCATGATAAATCAAGGCTAGTGCATCATCTCACTGGGGAAAAAATTCAAATAAATCAGTAAAACCTTCCAATTGTATATGGAAATTATGGTCATGATGAGTGTATTTCTAGCTTCTACAGGATAACAATTAAAAATTACACAACAAAAAAATTCAGCAGACACTAGTTGTGTTTTTATTGACCATACAATTTCACAAATTGTAATTATGAAAATACATTTTCTGAATAGAAACCCTTCAATTAAAAAAAGTTATTTGATTAAATGTTTGAGGTGATGAGGTGGTTTTTCATCTGGATCTAGATGAGTGTATTTCACAAAACTGCAATGGAGACACTTCTTTTCACACGATGAGTCACATGATCAACAACCAGATGTGGAAAAGATGAGGAGGGATGATGATGGTCAGAATGTTTTTTTAGTGGCTCTTTGCTTTTTTCTCATTTAATAGAAACAATGGAATAGCATAATTGTGTTTTTGTGAATTTCCACAAGTTTTGTGTCAATTTTTGTAACTTTTTTTTCTGTTTTTTTACAGAAAAAATATTTTTTCATATCAATTTTTGTAACTTTCAATTGGTAATGGAAATGCAGCTACTGCATTAATAGCAGTTTGAAAAGAAACAATTACTTTGATGTGAGTCAGTTAAGAGGCTTAATTTAAAGGGTGGTTTGAATTGACATGTAAGTATGCAGGAGTCTGCCAGAGGCCATATGGGAGCAGCAGGGAGAGAACCTGCAGGGCCCATGTTCTCCTGTCACTCTGATCTTATCAGGGGGCAGGAAGGACCAGCTGTCACTCTCACCGCTCTTTTGATGTCCTCCTCCAGATGAGTCCAGGCTTGTTTTCTGGTTCGTTATGAGAAATAGAGGAGAGTTTGTTGCGAGTCAGCTGACGAAATCCACAGCACACAAAAAGAAGGTTGTTGGTTCCAGCTCTGTGCGGATGTGGGGAAGGGCCTGGTTCAGATTAGCAGTTCAGAGCCTGGGGATGGACCGGAGAGAGCCAGACTCCCCTGAGCTGAACACAGGACATCCTGCTCATAAAACTGCCAGGACGGCCTGACGGAGAGACGCTGGGAGAGATAAAGGAGCAAAACAACTGCATCCACCTGAAACGGCTCCACCAAATTACAACCATCTTCCTAATGAGCTCATTGGAAAACTGCTCACCTTGGTTCCCCACTAAGCTACACAGAGTTTGTGGAGTAATTATCTTTGCCTACCCAAGCAGGAAAGCAAGGCTGTTTTTCTAGTTTGAGCTTACAAAAAGCATTTACATTTTGAGCCAAACACAAGTAAACTGATACACTTTAGGGATTTTGCTGCTCCTATGCTTTCAGAACTTTCTTTTTAGCTTTACTTTTTTCTGTCTGAACTTTTCTATAATTTCTGGTTTCCTATTACAGCACAGAGTATTTTTAGTCGTTGGAGGTTTTATGTTATATCAATTAAAGCCCATTTCTCAGAATAATTCTTAGGTCTTTTTGTAATTTAAGTTTAATATTGATACAGATAATACTGCAAAAGAATCCACTCTATTGGAACTTTTCCAAACCTACTTCCTTAAATGCCAACTTTGGGATTTTATGTGACAGACGAAAACACAAATGAATGCATTAGCAGGGAATACGCAGATGGTTCTCAATGCAGCAAACATGAAGAAGCTGCTCTGCTCAAACAGGATCAGAATTACTTTTCATCCCACATGCAAAATATTATACAGAGTGGAAAACATTCACTGCATATGTCTCAACATATCTAAACATTGAAACATGGGGATGGCCGCATCCTGCAGACAGGCACTTATAATTGTTGTGATCCCTGACATATTTACTTCTACAAGTGATTATTACAGCTTTCAATATCATGCTCCACTTTATGTATTTAATTGAAACTTTAAAAATCCCAAAATGTTTTGGGATTATTTCAAACTTAATGGACAGAAGGATAAACGTCTGCGTCTTACACCTGCAGACAGAGAAAAAAACAACAGAACTGAGAGACCATAGCAACAAACAACATAAAATGGTAAAAATGTAAACAAAGGTTATGACATAACTCTGTGAGTTATGTTAGTGACTTTTGAACAAGTTGGTAATATCTTTGTAAAACATTCATACTTTGACCAAAGAAATGATCATATTGAACCAGCGTGATGTATTCTTCCATTGTCTGTGCCAGTTTATCTGGATTCACACCGGACACACACACTCACACCCAACTTCAAATTACTGTAGAGACCAATCAACAGTGATTGAGTACTGTGCAGGATTATTATAAAAAGCATAAAAATTATTTTAATCTTCTACAGAGATTAAAAGTGGAACATTTATTCCTTTCAAACCAAATATTACTCGCTTAATAATCTACTTGTTTAATTGTTTAAACATCAGCTACTTTAACTTATTTTTGGGTTTGAAAATGATCCTATCTGACCCAGAACTGGGGTCATGAAATAACCCAACAAGTGACAACAGACGCTTAATAGACCAATCAGACAGCTGTCACCTCGGCTGGGTTTCCTGCTAACTGCTAATAGGCTCATATTTCTCTGGTAACCATCAACAAACTGATGAGAAACCTAAGTAGCATCATTTTGCTGTCTTTCTTTCCCAGCATGTGAGTCTTGCACATTTAGGATTTATTTCCCCCTGCAGCCAAGTGTCGTGTTCTTATAGTTTTTGCAGATGAATCTATCTAGTCTCGTCTACTAGCCTAATCTCTGAGAACACATTTCTGTTAAAGCGGACTCCCCATCCTCCGCGAACTTTTGAACCACGTTTTGACCACAGCTTGAAGCGAGTTGAGACAATGGTCAGCAAACACGCTGTGGTGAATGAAGGGATTAGGTATTAAATGACAGGATGTGCTTAAAGAGAAGCAGGTGGTGGCAGAGGAAGAGTCTGAGAAGAGGATCATCATCATAATCATCATCCCAGAGATGTCCTATTATTCTGCTGTTTCCTCGCATCTCCATGCTCTGTCTCTGCAGGTCCAGATCTTTCACACCCGTCTTCGCCTCGTTTCCTCGGCTTTGTGTCGCCTCATCCCTCCACTCTCTATCTCTTTTGTGCTCTCCAGGCAGAGAAGCCCGCTCCTTAACTCGGGGATCAGACAATTGACATTCATGAGGTTGGACATTCCAGTCCAGCTCCATTCATATGTACAGTAAGGAAAGGGACAAGAGCCATCCCACACACAGCAGAACCCAGCCCCCATGCAACGGAGCTCATGGAAGGATTCTTTATATTTAAACCTAATTAACTTTACTGTAAAAGCACCAAAATAAATCCCCTAAAAGAACTTGGTCACATTTCAGAATTGAAGCTTTCAATGATGTTCAATGTTGTTGTAGAGTTGGGTTTTTTGCATTAACCAGTTCAAGGCCTCAGGTTTTATAATGGGAGAACCCAGAAACAAAGGCCAAGCCGTCACATGCGGCTCTGGTGCTGCAGTTTGCAGAAATTCTGCCTGCCGAAAAAGTCACGGATAATGGTGAAAATATGAAAAGAAAACACAATATTCAGCAATAATACTGCAACTAGATGTTTTCATTATATTCTGCAGCACTAAAATTCAACTACATACTTCCACAAACTGCAGATACTTAAGAAAAACACATTTGTTAACAAGGCAGAAATATCAGATATCATTCGTTTGAAGTTTTTAAGGTTAAAAGAACAAGTCCCATAAGAATGAACCATTACTTTGATGTAAATGTATGTTAAATATTTGGAGTTTCTCCCGTTTTCCTTGTCAGAGAAGTGAAAAAGCATGTCGGCCCTTTGGCTGACGGGGGTTTGCTTCAGGTGGGCGTGGAAAGCTTCTCTCATCGAGGTGGTAATGAGTTTCTGAGCTCCCACTTGTCAGCTCGCTAACTGCACATCTGAGGCCAAACGCCTGCGATGCAGTTTCAGCGCCTGTGAAACGAAACAGCCTCAAGAACATCCAGCAACTCATATCTGAGACAACAGAGCAGAAAACAGTCAGACAACGTGACACGTGGCAACCGGAGTAAACAAGAAAACAGGAACAAAACGGCTCTGGAGACAAGCTGGAGATGGGATGATTATTTGCTGTGTGTTTTGAGGCAGACAGGCTGCTTGGTTTGGGGGGTTGAGCTCCTCCTCCATCTGTGATCCAGTGTAAACAAAGCCAGGATTTAATTAGTATCAGTCCCTCTTCAGCCCACTCTTTGTTAGGTTTCATCTTGAGCACATTGCATTGTCACAAACTCATTAGATCTACAGAAACATACTCAGATAGCTATGGACGAGCTTTGATATGGAAATCAGGAGGGAATAGATTAAAATAGCCCGACTTTGTACAGTGACCTTCTGTATTACAGCTCAGCTACACGTTGCTGTCGACTGACTCCTATTTTTAACCTCTAAGCAGGTTCTGCTGCAGAGTTTATGTAGACAGTAAGGAGAGCCAGGCTTGGACTCACCCAGCAGTGATGTTTCAGTTGGTGGTTTCAATGATTCATCATTAATGAACTGATCAAATGACAACAGACAACACAGACATCTTAAAGTTTGTTTTCACAACTTCTACCTCAACCACACAGTGTGTAGCATCAACACACATCATTGTTGTGACTGTAAGAGGAGAACTCTGGATCTCCGACTAACTCATATTTTAAGATCCGTCCACAGATTTCCAGTGGAGAGTCACAGCTTTCAGAAGTCAACCATTCAAACATTATAAAGCCTATTTTCAACATTTTGGATTTACATAATGTAGTCAAGAGAGGAACACCAATATTCCCACATGAACTTTATTGCAAAGAAACAAAGAATAAGATGCATATCATGCCAAACTCATATTATTAAACTCCGGTGTTTCGTACCAGTCGGCGTAAAGCTGTAACTCCGACAGACCAGAGCTTCAACGTTCCTGGTTTCTTCATCTGCTCTTCAGAGACACGTGCTGCTTGCATCACTGTGAAATCTCCCTCTGTCATCTCCGAAAGTTGATGCATTAAACTCATAATTACACACTCTACATTGGGGCGCGGTTGCTGCTAATTAAAATCTTGTATTAACTTGTGCCAAACAGCCGGACAGGACATGTAAAAAACAAAAACCGCCTCATATTAACCCTCCTCCACACTGATCAGCTCTCTGTCTGCAGACATCATGTCCGCTGGTTCATGAACATTCAAATCCATTTCCTTTGGTTTTCTTACAGACTTTGACGTTTTTAGCAGCTTATAAGTGTCCGCAAAACTTTCTGCTAATGTTGAAAAAACACAATTTTGCAATTGTGGTGTTGCTATTAAATAAAACACACAAATAAAATCACATGTGAATATGTTTGTTCATGTTTCATAAGTCATTAAAAACGCCATCATCTGTCAACTACTTCCTGTCGTCGTCTTCTTCGTGGTTTCTGTCAGTGGCAACATTGATCATGTGACTCGTATGATGTCACAAAAAATGCTGCAATAGCAATTTTGTGAAATATATAAATTTTAACAAGACAGAAAAATACAGTTTCTTTGCACCAAACCTTTTATTAAAAAATGAGAGATGTTTGGAAATTACTGTTTCCACTAGGAAAATATACTTTTCAAATGTCAAATTGCGTAATTACACGGTCAATGGGGATGCAGCCACTGAATAATTCGTGTAATAATAATATTTAAAGAAGCTTTTCTTAGAAACTACAGCTGTTTAGAAACAGATTGCTAAAAAAACTTTTATCAATTCCTTCTGGGATTCTCAGGGTTCCATTTACTTGGTTTC
The DNA here is from genome assembly GCA_903067075.1 of Micropoecilia bifurca. NCBI lineage: Eukaryota > Metazoa > Chordata > Actinopteri > Cyprinodontiformes > Poeciliidae > Micropoecilia > Micropoecilia bifurca. The sequence continues at coordinate 10,514 of CAEGAF010043377.1, read as the reverse complement.
TTCTTCTTGATTCTGGCAAACAAAAACTATCTTCACTACCCAAAGGTTAATAGTTTCTGGTCTTGCCAAATCATAACTCACTCAGAAACCTTTAATACCACTTATTACGAGATTTGGGTGAATGTGTGTACATATTTGACCAAGAAAAGCCACACAAATGCCTGAACTTGTTCACCCAGTCCATGTTTTTAAGACCCATTGTGCTTCATGTTATGTAACCATCCCACCTTGGAGAGAGAATGGCTCAAATAAATAATTAAAATCCCCAAATAAACATAGCATATTCATTTACAAGGAGCAAACGTAAACGTCTGACAGCAACTGTATTTCTAACAAGGCAAACAACAGGAAACACAAAGAAACCGCCGTTAGCTACAGTAGCAACCTGTAACTGGCAGGTCTGGTGATAAGGATCTTGATTGGATGTGTGTCCATGCATGCAGGGTTTATTACTCTGAAAGCCAGCAGTTTGCATAAGATCCCACATGACTTCCAGACTGACGCACACCTATTACGGGGAATTTCATGGAGCATTGTGGCACTAATCTGCTCTCTGCGCTCAACTTCACACTTGATGGAATATCACAAGTGCATCTGATCTGCAGGTGTGCACATGCATAACATTTGGTGAAGGTTTACTCCATGTTTCATTCATTTTGTTGCTCAAGTAAAAATGTTTGCAGCACTCAACAGGTGGGCGCTACCTTCATATGCCAGATTTAAGGAATGAATGAAGAGAAAGTAATTGCTAACCACTAAAAGACCCCAAAAAAGAGAGGCACATCCAACAATGCCCCGACCTTCCCTTTGTTGGGCTGCTGTCTGCTCAGGGCCGAGGTCGCTAAAGTCAGATCAACGACACGGTTTTACTCGACATCAAAGACCAGTCCAGTTTTGTCCTGCTCCCTCTGAGCCAGGCTCAAAACAACAGCGCTAATCCTGCCGACCGCTTGCTGTCGCTCCTGCAGGGAGGACAGAGGTCAGCTGGAGCTGCGAACCTCCATAAGCCGTTTCAAACTCTGGCAACTTCATAAACCTAAAGCTCTCTTTCATGTGCATGTTTCTGCTTGGCCTTTGGACCTGCCTTGTGTTTTAATTCAGGGAGGAAACAATGCTGCTGAATTATCATGCATTTGGATATAAAAACTCCCTCCTCTGCATGAAATCAAAGCATTCTGAGACGGAGATTTACTAAATGATTCATGAGTCCCAAAATAATGGTTTCCATAACAAACTTCAAAGGGAAATCTGATGAAATGTTCGAGTTAATCAGCCCTGTAAGCTTCTTAGTTGGGAGCTTTAAGGTCATGGCAGCTTCATGATGGGAGAAAAGTTTAATACTAGAGAAATAATGTTTGGACGTCCAGAAGAGCCGACTCCCTTCAGAACTGCCCTTTTCCTCACCCCGTCTCTGAAGGAATCGTAATGGAAAGACGCCACGGCAGATTTTAGAAACAAGACTATTGGGCCACTTTGTGCATTTGCCAACCCCCCTCTCCCCTCCGTCTGAGTCTCTCCTGTGGTTCCCTTTTTAATATTAAAAACAATCTATTAAAAATTTAATCAGATTAATCACTAAGCTTCATTTTGTGAACTTCAAATGTAAAAATCCATATTTTGAAAAAAAAAAAAAAAAAAAAAAAAAAAAAACCTTTATGATAATGTTTTATTGTCCCAAACCTTTGACAGCATGGATAGAAAAAAGTCTTAGTAAATTTCAGCTAAAAAGTTGGACATTTTCAAAGATTTTGAACTTCTGAAACTCAGAACTTTCCAAGTTTTTTCTAGAAAATTTCTGAGATTAATTCAAAATGTCTGAGTTTATTCTAGCATGTTTTTGACTTTCAGATCTAAGAGATGTCCAAGGTTTTTCTTCTAAATTTCTAAGATTAATCTAGAATTAACTGTAAACTGGTTGTGCTTCAGTAGAAACGTCACAGTAGGAAATACGATTAATCTGCATTATGTAATATTAATGCTCTGTAGATTAACCCCATGTATTACCATTGACAGCCCTAATACGCTCACATGTTTAATTTAACTAAAAACCAAAGTCACAGAACAACGTTTTGTCATTTTGCTTTGATTTTTTGTTTGTTTAGTTTTTGGTCTTGCTGACAGTTTTTGTGGCGTCATGATAAAACATTTGGACATCACAGAAAACTGCTTTATATATTGTACCGAAATCAACATTATAACTGTTGCATGAAGTCATATAACAATGATAACACATATTTGCATTTCCTAATGCAAATATACATTAACTGACAGAAAACGTTTTTCTATCCTTCATATGTTGGTGCCGCACTTAGCAATGGGACTCTGGGTGGCAAACCATCAAGAAACGCATGAATCATAAGGTTCAAATCTTTGCAGCAGCGTCAGTCATCCTCTGTGCTTCTTATGCTGCACATTTATCTTTAAAAACAAGAAAAACAGAAACTCTCTCATGGTTCAAATATTTTTTTCATCTCGGCATCTCTATATGTTTGTTGGCCCAACTTCAGCACTCATCATGCTAATGTCTGTTTGTGAAACTCTGAAGGAGTGGGTGTGTTTTCAGTTTATTCTCTGTAAATGTTTGCCTGCAGGGAAATGAGGGAAGCTGATGAGTTTCACCCTCTAATTAAACACGACTGTCTGGTCTGATTGTTGAAGCTGCGGCTTATTAAATCGAACGGCTGAGCTGAGTCAGGAAGCCAGATAAGGCAATGAGAGCTATCTATGCTAAACTGGTCCATCTCAGCGGGATGTTTGTGAAGATTAGCAGGAGATTCTTCCATTATGGCAGATAAATAGAAACCCAGAGGGGAAAGAGTTGACCAGAAGAGACCATTTTAGTCATGTTTATGAAGAAAACCTGAGACATTAGCACCAGGGAGACATCTTCATGTTTTTGTTAGCATTGTAAACATGCAGAAAAACTTGGATGATAATTCTCAGAGAAATCCGGCTCAGCATTAATTAAATATCAGTTTATTCTTATGAGTCAAACATCAATTATTGCAATATGAAAGAAAAATTAAAGCAGAATAGAAAACAGTTACTTGCTAAAAGAAAATACAAAAGACAGAAATGTGTTTGAACACTTGTAGCAACATAAGTCCTTTAGCAGGAAGTTTAATTGTGATTATAGTGTTATATATGCTTTCATACAATCTCCTTGTTTGTGTTTGATGAATGCAGTCCAGATTAAAGGTATTGACCTAAAGACTACATTAGATCTGGTCAAGCTATTTTTTAAAGCAGTTCCCACCACACAGAGGGGTTTTCCCACACAGAGGAGTCTCCATTCTTGCCGCAGGGCATCTTTTATCTAAACCAGGGTCATGACCTTCAGGGAGGCTGGCTGAAATCGCCGGATCTTCTTCTTCAGGGCTCGGGAAGCTTTGATGCGGCAGGCCGTAGGCTCGGGGCGCGGCGGCAGCCGTCGGAGGGGCTGCCCGGCTGCAGTGGGCCCCAGAGCCGCCTCGGCCCACACCATCCCGCCCTCCGCCGCCTCGTTGATCTCCGCCTGCTCCTCCTCATCCAGGGACAGGCTGCTGTCGGAGTCGGAGAAGGCCTGGGAGCTCTGGCTGGACTCGCTGTCTCCGAAGCGGTTGGTGGTGTTGTCGCTCATCTCACCCTCACTGCTTTCGGCGATGGTGGAGTGGAACAGCGAGGCGCATTCAGCTGAGTACTCAGACTCACATCTGGGTGGGTAGAGGCTGGTCATGTGGAAGGGAGCTGGAGGATACCTGGCATTAAGACTTTGGAGGAACGAGTTGGAGGACATGGAGGAGTGGAAAGGGTGTGAAGGTCCGATCCATTGACCTGGCTTCAGACTCCGGACCATCTGCATGCTCTCCTTTGACCTCTGGTGCTGAAGGAAGGGTGCCTGGTTAATGTCCACATCAGATTGCCATTTGGGGGTTGCCTGTCTCCGTCTTCGTTGCTCGACTGGATGTTCATACTCCATGGACTGTGGTCTACGGTTCTTGCTGAGCTTTGATGAAGTGGGGACTGGATGTGGTTTAGGGTGGCCCTTCTGGGTGATTCTGACTCCAGGACCGTAGAGACTGGACTCGGAGCTGGACCGCTGTCTGTGTTCGTGTGTTTGCCATGCGCCACCTTTCTCACTGACTTTCCCCTTTCCTGATCTCCTCTGCTCCCCTCTGGCTCCAAAGCCGACCTCTTTGGTTCTTTCACCGGATGAGAAGCTGTGTTGCTGTCTCAACACTCGGAGCTTGTCTGAGCTTTTTCGTTTGAGTTTCACGGCCTTGGTTTTGCGGTCCGCTTGTCTAACCTTGACCCTCTGTGAGGAGGCAGGGACAAACTTGGCATGGACAAACTCAGGAGAGTTTGTATGACTGCTCTGGACCTCAAAGCCTGGACTCTCTGTGGTTGACGTTTGAGGAATAACCGGTCTTTGCCAGTGACTCTTCGTCATCGCTGTCTCAACTGTCTCACCACAGTTTTTATCAGAATGATTCCTTGGCAAGCCTGAGTTTTCTGTTTTGGGTTTGTCGTTCTTTGTTAGGGTTGAAACTTCATCAGAGCTGTACTCCTTCATGGCAGCACGACAGGAATACCTGCATTGAATTTCTGGGCCTCTCAGTGACTCGTGGCTCTTCCTATCAATCAGCTCTTGGTTGGAGTAAACAGTACGGTTCCTGTTCTGCTCACCGTTCACTGGAAGATTTTGGTTTTTAGCTTGAGGAGGAATTAAACTGCACTCATGTTTTTGAGACACTTCAAAGGACACATTTATATTTTCAACTGGCTTCCTCTGATTGCTGCCTTGTATCTCCACTGTCTCTGCACTTGCATTAATTTGGCTTTTGCTCAAGGAACGCTGGAGGAGCTTGTCAATGTAGCCCAGGCTCTTGTTTTTGTAACCCATTTGAAGAGAGTCGTAGCCGTTCGATGAGGCTCCTTGCCCATCTAGGAGAACCAATTTCCCATCTTCACCCCCCTGGAAGAAGATTGGGCTCTGGAGAGCCACAGCATGCAGAGGACTGGGGTACGGGTTAACTTCAGAGCCACCACAGGACTCCAGATGACGCTGGAATTTGGGATCCATAGGGGAGATCTTCTGTTTTGGACACACTGGGAGTTTCTTTGCATCTGCAGACCTGAAGCAGCCCAATCCTTGAGCCATGATTCTTTCAAGATCTCCTGACGCAGACAAAAACAGTCATCAACTTTTGACTCCACTCATGGAAACTATGTTATTAGGCAGCAAAATATGTGTTGAGCTGCTGAGCAAAAACAAGCCATTACAACAGCAGAGGCTGTCTGAAATAAAATGAAGATGTTATTACCTGTTGACACCGGCCTCGGCCGTGTCTGATAATCTGTGCCTTTGGCGCTGGCTCGGATTCTGCTGCTGCCAAGATGGAGGCCGGTGGTCCGTGGGGGGTTGGGCTGGCCAGGGCTCTCATCAACAGAGCGGCGGTGGAAAACATCAACCTGCGGTGGGGGGCTAACGTGGCAGCCGGTTGGACTCAGGGGAATGAGGCTGGTTTGGGAGGATGACAGGCACTCGCTGTAAACAGATGTGCAGGAGTTGGACCTGGAGCAAGAGCCGCCGTCGCTGAGCTCATAGAAACCTGGGAGAGCAGGAATCAATCCAGGTCAGTTCGTTTGCATGCGTATGCTCCGGCTAACTGCAGCAACGTCACACCAATTTCAATGAGAAAGAGCCAGAGAGTCCAGTTGCAAAAGCACAAACAGTCGTGTGTGGAAACTAAAGACACAACATCCATCACTGCTACAGCTGCCTAGCAACAAGCTGCACAGTGTAAAGCAGCAGACTGCAGGCTAGTTAACCAAGCTAATTAATGTGCTAATATCAACTTGTTTTATGCTTTATAAAAGCATAAAACTTAATTCCAAACCAAACTATTACACTGGTTTTCATTCTATAGTTTTGCTTAAGTCTGTGCATCAAAATCAAATTAATGCTTATAAATACTATAGATATTACATTGTTGTAACTGTAATCATTTATATATTTTTCAAGTAGCAATTGGATTTTTTTCGTGGATTAAACAAAATCAGTTAGATCATGTTACACAATTCTGCTTTAAATGGAATAAAATAAGCCATTATTTTTAAAGCAACAAACATATTATGAGATACTGATCATAAGAGGTGCAGTAATGTTATCTGGAGCATTTAGTAAACATTTAACATTTTTATATACAGACTTAAGCAAAGATATAGAATAAACTCCCTTTCAAAATAAGGTTTCAAGTGATTATTGCAAAGAACATTGTTTGTTCTGCTCTCTGTAGGAAAACATTAGTAAGATAAGATGGTGCTAGCAGGCTAATGGTTGGGTTAGCGGCTCATGCAGCTAACCTGCAGTCTGCTGCTTTACAGCCGGCAGCTACCCAAACAGTGTTGGCTTAATATTATTGGTGCACAGAGCTGATATAGTTTAATAAAGGAAAACTCTCTCCGTCAGCTGACTGGATTAGAAATAGCTAAATTTATCCATATATGCCTTTCTATTTGAAACTTATGAAAAAGTGACGACAAACTTAAGAAAAAGCGACAACAAACTTAAGAAAAAGCGATGAGAAATCAGTTTTGAAACCTCCCCTCACTGGGACCAGCCCGTCTGCCTGTATGTGAGATTGCCTGGTTGGACTCTGGAACATGAAGCACACCTGGCTGCCTGCCTACACACCTGAGCTGGGCCTGCTGTCACTCTCCAGCTGATCAGTGGAGGCCTTGCTCACATCCAACTTCAACTCACTGATCTGCTGGTCCAGCTGCTGCAGGTGAGTCTTCAGGCCAACATCCTGCTTCTGTAGACGAGACTGAAAAACGATGGACAAACAAAAAATGCACAAAGCTGTCAGTTTAGAACAAGTTTCTAAAACTGAGTGGTGCAGTAAACAGACAGCAGGACATTTAAAAGGAGGCTTTTCTAAACAGAGTTTCAGTGTTGCAAGTTATGCACAACAAGCCTAGAAGTAGACAATATATCAAAGCACAACCATCCTCACAATATTGATATGTGAGTCACAATATCAACATCAATATTTGGTAAGGTCTGACATTTAGGGGGCTTTCACTCATGTCCTCCATTCCTGGTAATACATTCACTAAAAAAGGAAAAAAAAGGTGAAATGTGGCCTTTTTAAAATCAATGTTGCTTTCGCTGCGTAAACAACGACTGAAACTGCATGTTTTCTTACTACAGTACAAAGTATAAACATGAAAGTACACAGTTCATTTGTATTTGAGGAAAAACATTTTTACTTTGAAGAGAAGCTCTGATATCAGGTACCACAGTCGCAACTGGGCTGGATTTAATGAACAATTTTTACAATAAAAATCCAACCTTGGTTATTTTGTTCATTTTGTATCTGATCTATTTAAGAACCAATTATGACTTTTCATACTAACAACTTGGATATTGCAATATTTTATGACAGCCAAACATCCAAATAAGCTTAATAACAAAAATTAAATATTTTTGAAAAAAATGTGTGTGTAATTTTAGCATTTTATAATTTACTGTCGTAACATAAAAGTTATCAGCAATAGTCTGGTATTCAATAGTGTGGTGCATATTTATGTAATAGTTTGTTTCCTAACTAACATTAGGTAAGAAGATAATTTCTCTGACTTTTAAAGAATCAAACAGGTTTGTGAAAAATATAATGAGTGACGATACAAACCCTCCAAAGTGGAAATAAGTTGTTTTTATTGTGACTATATTACAGTTTTGGAAGCTATGTTGGATTTTAAGGGAACCTCTAGCGAACTTTCTGTTAATTTTGCAACTTTTAACGTTGCCACCTCCTTCATCAACCAAGCTGCACCAACTCCCGCTGTAATAATAGGATTTCAAAATGTCAGCGTTGCTTCCAGGAAAACCTGGAACTGACTGTGTTACTTGTTCTGAAAAGTTGGAGGACCTCAGCTCTGATGTGCCGCTGTGGAGAAACCAAAGCACCTCAGCTGTGGCTGATGATTAACCCCAGCAGGACATGGGGGAGCCTGGAAGAAGCAGTGGTGGGTAAGTCATTCCCCCCCACAGCGAAGGCCTGGCCATTGTGTAAACGACCAGCAGAGGAAAAGCTGGGGGTTGGGATTAGGAACTGTAACTGCAGAGCTTAAAGCTCCGTCTCTGGCTCACTTCCTGTAATTTACACTACATGTTTATGCTTTTTAATCTGCAGATTAGATTGGATCAGTTGGATCTGCAGATGGGGGGAATCAGTTTGCACAAATGTGAACCTTATGTTGCCTGTGCGCGCCGTGACACATCCTGTGATGCATCTGCCCAGTTCTACCCTATGTAAAGCATAGCACATTAATCCCTGCACTTCCTTCCCCTCGATGATTTTACCAGCAGGCTGCGTGGAAAAAGCTTGTCATGGAAAACTAAGCAGAGCCAGCTGTGCGCGGCGCTCAGGGGCCTGAGGGATGAGACTCTCCCCTCATTCACAGCAGAAAAAAGAAGAAAAAATCCGCTTGTTTTTATTCCCTGGCATTTAGTGGTTAATGATTGAGGCTTGCCCTCGCGCACTGAGCGCGCGTGCACGCAGCAACAATTAAAAAGTCCTCTGGGGGCCTGAAGTGAACCTTGATTTATGACGTCCATCCCGTTTCCGACCCCCAGCTGAGCGCGTAACGGTCGTCCTGGTAATGATTGCAGGCTGAGTGCGCATGAGCGTCAGCTGACAAATAAACCATCCTGGGTTTTTCTCCTTATAGATTATTTGAAACACAAAGCTCTTCATTGGAGCGTTTTCCAGACACAGGCTGAACTTCCTACCAGCTGTTGCTTCAGCGCGGTCAGGGTCGCCTCCAGCCGCCGCTCCTCGGCCTCCTCCGGGTCAGCGTGCAGCGCGCTGACCGGCTCCTCCCGGTCCAGCTGCAGAGCCCAGCTCACCATGTCTCCGTGCTGGTCCCGGAGCAGCCGCAGCTCCTGCAGCCCGGCCAGCGCAGCCTGCAGCCGCTCCCGCACCCTGCCGCGGTCCACGGCGCCCGCGGAGGATCCCGTCCTGCTCAGCATGTTCTCACACCAAGATCCGCTCCAAGATGGAAAACCGCAGCTCTCGCCTTCAGCAGCCGATCTCCACCAGGTTAGGGTTTAAACTACCTGTTAGAATAAAAACTGAGCGCAGAGGAGAGTGTAAGCTCCTCCCACAGAGCGAAGGCCCCGCCTCCTGCCCCCCCTCCTTCTTCTCCTTTTACTCCTCCTCCTCCTCCTCCTCCTCCTCCTCCTCCTCCTCCTCTCTTGGTTTCCAATGAACATCTGGTCCTAATTTTACCTCGACTCATTCAGGTCACCTATGTAAATCAATCCGTCTAACTAGAAAATTCACTCATCATGTTTCCCTTCACTTGTCTGCTTGTTATTTCTCTACATTTAATGAAACTCTGTGTAGATATAAATGACTGAACATGAGCAAGTTGAGCAATGCTTTCTCACCCTTCCCCAACCAAAACAAAACCCAACATCTGGATCAATCCTCCCCGCTTTTCCACGCAGGAAAACAGGCTGCGTGGATTTAATAAATGGCTCTAAATAATATTTAAACTTGTTTCTTTTACTTTCATCTATAAAAATATGCATGTATAATTCATAAATAATATTGTCGAACAGGTTTCAGAGGAGGAAGAAACATTTAACACGGAGACCAAAGCGACGCGCAGCCGCTGTTCCACAGATAAACAGACAAATGTCTCCCCCTGGTGGCCATGGGGAAAACAACAACAGTTTGTTGTTTTTCAGTCTTTTAAAAGTGCATCACCACAAAACCACAACCGCAAACTTTAATGTACTTATTCCGATGCATGTGGACAAAACAAAGTAACACATAATTGTACAGTAAAAGAATATATTTTTTCATCTGCATAAAAGTGAAAAGTCTGACTCTATTGTCCCTCATTCTCTGCTAAAAAGCTCAAACTCCATCAGACTTGCCAAAGGCTCTCAGTTGGATTGAAGTCTGAACTTTGACTGAGTCACTCAAAAGCCTTGATCTTAATCAGTCCATAGTGCTGCAACTTAGGAATAATGTATTTTCCCCACCAGAATATGAGATTTTCTTCTTAAAATGGAAAGTACTGAAAACTATACGATGTACTTGTCTCTTACTAACAGCATTTAATTTTAATTTTCTGCTAAATAGGACAACAATCATCCGGGGAACTTCATTAAACTTCGCTAAAAATAGCAGGCTATTTACATAATGGGAGCATTGTTCTCTTCTTCCTCCTCCTCCAAGCTCTGGTCTCTAAATATTTTTTATATTATTTTAATGCAGCACACCTTATTTTAAAATATATTTTTGTCTCTATTGCCCTTTACTGAACAACAGATGGACAGAAAATAAGGAGAAAGACAAACAACAAACGACCTAAAACTGAGACTCAAACCCAGAACAACCTCCTGGAGGACAACAGCCTCACATGCTGCATTGTAACTGTAAGTAAGTTTGCTCTAAAGTTTGAAGGACTGTTAGGCACTGTTCAGGTTTGTCACCGCTCTCAACCTGGAGTGT
>CAEGAF010043372.1:0-16621 GCA_903067075.1 Micropoecilia bifurca | reverse complement strand
TGTCAACTTTGTATTAAAAGTGTCATAATTTACCGAATGACACTTTATGACAACAGTCATAAATATTCATGAAGGCTTATTCATGTTCATGACAGGTGTTATGTCATGTTTATGAAAGTGTCATGTCAGTCTTATTCACCCCCTTCAAATAAAATGTTACCAAATACTTTTACATGACATTGTATATCTTCATTTCTTCTAAACAGAAAGTTGCGTTCAGACATGTGAAAGGATTTTTCATCGTGTGGTAACATCTTTTATGCCTTCCTTTGCTTTTTTTCTTGATCTCTGCAGAACTCTCGCCACCTGGAGACCATCTGCTGAAGACGGCCACCGGTGACTCCGAGCAGAGACACTCTGAATTGGTGGGTCAGCTCTCCATGGCTATTTTTATTCGTAAAAGAAAAGCTGTTTTGTCATCATTGTGCAGATGAGAGATTGTTGATTTGATTACATTAATACAATACATTTTTGATTTAAAGCCCCTAGAGGTAGAGGTAGTTAGAAAATGTCCTGTAATCATTTAATTGAGCTTTAAAGGACAGGTTTTGGTTCAGCTTTTTGAATAATCACTCTCTCCAAATAGTTCTTAGAACCACTTTATGCTACATGTTTACAATAATTCAAATTACAAACTGATTTCGCTCATCTAAAACTGCACATTTTGACTCGGAATGTGGTGTGGAGGATGAAGGGTGTACAGAGAAAGTATAAGGAATAGTTCTATAACATGCAGTAAGTTTTGCTTCTGCAGTTGGTGAAGATTGGTCAATTGTCCCAGACAGTGACAACATCACGTGGTTCATAGGTCAGACTGCAGAGCAGTTTGGAGGCTGACACCGTTTCATCTTTTCTGTTATTGAGCTCTGAGCCAAAGCTGCACCTGCAGCGTCCCGTGGCTGGAAGTCGGTTTAAAGGTCGGATTAAAATTTCTGTGTGGCAGCAAACTGACAGACGATGAAGAATATTCTGGACTACACACAGACCTGTTAACTGTTTACACAAGGCTCTGAGGAGTCTCAGTTTCCAACCTGCACAAATGTTCCCGTGGCTCAGTTCAGTTCATTTCAGTTAAAATACCCTTTTTATGAAATGCCATAAAAAATGCCACATTTTTCTTGCAAAAATGTTTGCAGCTGCAATTTTAGCAAAAGGTAGCTTTACTTAGCAGAGATTCAGTTGAAAGTACTATACTGAAAAAGATGAAAAAAGCAGCCTTATAAAAAAATAAACTGGAAAAAGACTTTTAGAAACTAGTCTGATTGATCAAGACCACTTTTGAAGAGTCAAAGAGGGTTTGGTTCATTGGAAGCGAAATAATGTGGTTAAAGGTCTCTGCGCGGTACCATCGATTGTTGAAACTAGGGTTTTGTTTGCACCCCTTTCTGTTTTCTCACAGCTTTACTTCACCCTTTTGCTTCCTGCAGGTATCTCTTTGACCACATAGATGACCTCTTTCCCTCTGAAGACACTGTCTGGCTTCACCGACCCTCGTTTCCTCTGACCTCCCATCTCATCTAAGAACCTGAAAGCGACGTTCCAGGAAGTCTCTCACTTTCTCCTCTTTAATATCTTTACAAGCGAGACCCTCAGCCATAAATTTTGAGCAACCCTGGCCTCTGTAGTCTGCTCAGGCCCCTTAAACTCTTCTGCAGTGCCCACTGCTGTACAGGCAAAGCCCCTCCCAACCCCCCCATCACACACTGGTTGGTGAAGCTGAGCTGTGCTGAGCTTCCTGCAGTGTGAAAGAACAGAGTGATTACAGCACAGTGTGACAAACTCTAGCAATTTATTTGCCATCTTCCCAGCACACGATGGCACACAGTTATCAGTACATTACTGCCCCAGCAATGGCCATTACTACTCTGTGGCACTGGACTAGGCTGGTCTGGACTGGACTGGACTCGAGGTTCACCACAAAGCCAGGAAAGCTGAACTGATGTAAAACTGTGCTTTTTTTGATGAATCCAAATTCCTCTGTAAATCTTCTACAGCTGGTAATTATATGTATTTTAAACTTGAGTAAGGGAAAAAATAATTAAGGGAAAAAAGATGAACAACAATGACAAAAAAAAATCTCTGGTCCTCAGCTGTCTTAATTTTAGTTTTTTGGATATTTGTGTGCTTTTGTCTTTTTTTTTTTTGTTGCATTGATTATTATCAATGGATTATTGTTCAAAACAAAACCGTGGGTGTTGCTTATTCACTCACAATATTTCAAGCAAGAAACACGTTCCATTCTTTGAGGCAGAGAAATCAACGGCTTAGTTGTATATGGTTATGATGGCTTTTCTATACTTTCGAAAAATAATTGTTTAACATTTTCCTTCAGTAGATTCAGTAATGAAAAGAAGAATTAGTCACGATGTTCTGTCCAAACATCTGTTGATGACGTTTTTGTCCCGTTTCTTGTCACATTGGTCGAACTGAAGTCATTTCAACCATTCTGAGATTTGTCCTCGACATTGAGCGCTGCGGATGACATGAGTGACGCTTCGTTAGGATGATTTTCAGCTGTAGTTTGAACCAAGTCTCCTCTGCTGTGTGAACACATCAGTATTCAGCTGTTTTACTTGAAAGTTGTCAACTACTGTATAAAACAAACAACTCAGACTTTTTTTTTTACTTTCGTCCAAATGAGGACGGGTTTAATATTTGGATTGTGTTTGAGGACATGGTTCAAAAGACTGGTTGGACTCTGAAGAGCCAGACATGATAAGGATCACATGCATTGTTGTAAATAACAGATGATTTAATGAAGAGATTTATGCAAAGCGGTGTGGGAAGGAAACTTTGCTGGACATTATTCTGATGCCATTTTCCTTCTTCTTAGTTTCTTGGTGTTTATGTTGAAGAAAGGTCAGAGAGTTTTTGTGGCACTCTGATTCTGAACGTTGCACACATTTCAACATCGTCTGTACTACGAAGCAGGTTTTCTTTTAGAGGTTTGGCAGCTAGAAATTAGAATTGGGATCACTGGTGATCGATAATTTACTTATTTAAATTGTTAAACTCCATAGTAGAATGATTATACAGCATACAATTTCAGTGATGTTTTGAAAACATGAATAAGGTTTTAATTTCTTCTAGATTTTATCTCAACAATTTTTAAATATATATGTATACATAAATTCATCTAAATCATTCGATAAATTGTGGAAAAGGTTCTAGAAACTCTTTTAATTTGAAAAGGCAGAGTCTTACTCATGTCTGGTTGTTGCTCATCACCGTCAGCAAGTAGTTTTTCTTGAATTTGACAGAAATCTTAGTCAGAAAAATGTGAAAGTCCCAGAAAGATCTTTAGAAAAGGGAATTGTCGATTTACGTAAGTTTATAGAATCTCTTTGGGCCATTTCTAAACAACTTCAAAATCCACCTTCATCAGCTGAAGAAGCTCTGGGTTTGTTCAGGTTTTTCGGATGTTGCACCACTGTACCGAGATCTGGAAGAAGACCCAAACTGTTCCTTTTTGATGGATTAAAAAAATATCTAGGTTGCGCATGAACATCTCAGGAACCAACAAGTTATGCTTTCAGTCCTAAGAAAACGTTTCCATGGATCAAGCACATTGGTGTGCTGCCTCCCTGCAGTGATACTGGTGCATTGGAAAAAGTGAATGAAAGAATGAAAAGGAGGCAACAACGTATTAATTCTTCAACTTTGCCTAATATCCACAGTGAGGTGTTTTGTGTTACTTTACTATGCAGTTGGGTGTTCTTACAGGACAATGATCCAAAACACATAAAAACCTCTTTTTGCAAAGGACAGTGCAGCCTAAACCAAATTGTTTCTGCCTGCAAACCAAACTATCTAAATTAGTTTTACAGTATCTGTACAGTATCTGTAAAACCGCTTCATCCTTGACCACAGATGTGTTCTTCAGGAGGCATTTAGCTTGTTCAAGTGGGCAATTGCCGATTTTAGTCAGACCTAAAGGTGATGATTAGGTAACAGAAACTGTTTCTTGGTCTCAGTTCAGCTTGAGTGTTCTTCCAGACAGAATTAAGCTAGAAGGTCATTATTGGCTCAAGTGGAAGGAGTGTTAAGCATATATTAATTTGGGTATAAGGGTGTACCCAAATTATTATTAAGCTTTCTTCTTATTTAAATGGTTAAATAAGAAGAAAGCTTGTAGTACAAAAAAACCCTTTAGTTTAAACTTTCTCAATAAGCATCTAACCCTGCTTCGTAGTACTGCCCCCCCTGACATCTCATGACGGAACTAACACAACTACCAACAGTATTCCTGGCACATCATCAGCAGTAATAGCCATAAAATAGTGGGAATAATGCAATATTTTATTACCGAGAATATCTAAAATGTATCATTTTTAGTGAAGAACTAAAATTCTTTAAGCACTCTGTATTTACGGCTTCTCATCATTTAGATGTTAGTAAAGGAGGTTATAGCCATATATTAACATCACTTAGTGACCATAAAACAGTGCCATGTCAAAGTGAATGATACCAAATAACTGAAATGCTGAGGCACAAAATTTGAAATTAGTATAGATGGTAGGACACTTTTATTGAAAGGACAATGTTAGAGAAAAAGAGACTAACTAGAGCAAAGATATTGCTTTGTGTAATCTACTGAGCTGCTCAGACCTGAAACTGTAAATGAAGTCACAATTATACAACAGTGACATTGAGTTGACCTGCAGTAGTGTCTAGCTATTCAGAAAGAAACAAAACACAATCCGAAGGTGTCATTTTCATTTTGATGTTATGGTCCTATGAAGTGGCTAGAGAAAGCACTTTGTCTTTGTAAATTTACACACCTGAAGTTAAAACTGAATAGAGTGAGTCTTCCTTTAAGCTTAATCTTAGGATCAGCTCAACAATAACTTGTATTAAATGTCAAATTTTAAAATTTTCTTAGCTTCTAAATCTGCACTGAAACCACTGAAATGGGTGAAAAGAAAAAAGTAATAATTATCATTTTGAAATGGCTTTTGTTTTTTCTGGATTCTGGCTGTTGAAATTGCCTTTTTTTAAACAATTCTATTTTAAAATTTAAAAAGTAAATAGTTCCACATTATTTATAAAAATGCTGTGTAAAGGATTTTATGTGAAGGAAGCTGCTTTTTCCCCACTTTCCCACTGTGGGAGTGAAAAATGGTAAGAGAAAGGAAACTGATGAGATGGTCGAACTTTAACACGCACAGTACTGTTACCATGTCATCCGGGACATTTAGAACTGCCATTGTATTTTTAAAATCATACCCACTGTACAGACTCATGTAGTTGAAGACAAGAGCGGAAGAGAGAGAGAACAAAACTTCCCTTCATGTTTTTTATTTAACAAACTCGTGTTAAAGCGATGGATGGTTAGTGGTTCTTTTTTTTACTTGGTTTCGTTTCTAAAGCAGCAGATCGAAAGAGTTTTGAGGCTCGGCTGGAAGTTTATGTGCAATGTTTCACTCGACATGAGTGACTATTAGATACTTTTATAGTCGATGGGCTTCAGGATGGCTTTGATATTAATTTGAACCCCTTCATGATGCTGTGATGTCATGATGGCGTCGATGATGTCACACTGTCGTCACTTTGGTGTTAAGCTCACGGTGGCAACATGAATGCTCTTGGATGTAGTTAAGCTGAAAACTTTGGTGAATTTAAACAATAAATACAAATGATAATTGAACTGGGATGTGTTGGTTGTTTTTTCCAGTCACTTCTGTCACACGCAATGATAAATTAAAAATCTTTAGTTAGTTGTCAATTAAGCTGAGTTTGACTTGAAATGAAAATCAGAAGAAGTTTTACTATGTAATATAATGGCTAATATAAATTGGACCTCTGTCGCTTTAAAAACTTCTGCTCTTCCTGACACTTTTCCTCTAGAAAGTCATAACAACATATTTTCTCTGTTAGCTTGTATAACAAGCTCGGCAGGTGTGCAGTTCCACCGGGTGTTTGCTAATTGCTGCTGGCTAGTCTGAAGGAGCTGAATAGAGGAAGTCACAGGGGAAGAGTGCTCTGTGAAACTACAGCTCTGTGGAGGAGGTGCATCTGGAAGGCGATGCTATGTTCACCAAGGTGTTTTCACAACTGTGGTTGCCACGGGAGATGAGACGATTTTTCAAACATGCATGAAAGAATCAAGGCAACAGTCCAGGTGCGTTTCTAGTAATATTATAACATGATGTGAAACTCCTTTATAAAGCAGAAATTGTATTCAGTGGTCACATTCATGGGAAAAGACTCCAAAAGATAATTGTTTTACACTTACAATGTCCAGTGAGTGGAAGTTTAAAGTGTGGTGAGAGAATTGCTCAAGCAACAAAAAGGGGAATTTGCAACGTCGCCACACACAGACCTCATGGGATAGAAGAACTGAACATCGACTGCCATGTCAGGACGTCTTGGCTGGGCTAAACAGAACTGTGACAGCAACGTTCCCCCGTAGTCAGGTGAAACGAAACGTAGCATTTCATCTGGAGTTCAAAGTTCCACCATTTGGAGGAAGAGTAGAAAAGCATAGACTCCAAGGAATTTGAGATCCAGTGTGTTCCTAGTCACAGATGATGGTGTTGGGCCACTGTTTTCTAATAAATCCAAAATCAGTGCAAAACCAGGAAACCTTTGAGCACTTTGAGGTCAGAGACAAATTTATGCAGATTTTATTTTACAAGCGGAGATAATGCCTGTCAGATGATGTCAGTTAACACCAGGTTGAGTGTATACGGTGTCATCATCCTTCAATAGCCTAAACGATCTAAATACCTGGAGTATTTTCAGGAGGAAGACCCAGCAATGCAGATGAGCCAAATGCTGCTGCAAAGCAACCTGGTCTTCCATTACACTTTAGCAGAGCCACAGTCTGATTACGTTAATGTCGTGCTTTACTGATGCAGTAATTCATGCAAAACAAAGTAATGGGTGCTTATGATGAACATGATTATACTTTTCAGTAGGCTGGCATTTCTGAATTCAAGATTCCTGTTAATGGTCCAATCTTATTATTTAAATTTCCTGAAAACAGATTTTTTTTTTTGTGGGAGGTTCTTTGAAAGGTGAATTACATCAATGGAGTAAATTTATATCATTATATACCATAATGTGACTCTGCAGAGCTGAACTGTCAATGAGATCATTTGCACATGCTATGAACTACGTGGAAAGTGATCTCTCTGTTTATTATCATGCATCAAAAGGCATTCTACTTTTTAAACTAAATTACTTAAATTAACGTTTCAATTATGATTTAAAAGTTAAGTTCAGTTATAGCTAAGAGATTATTAGTGAACGGTTCAGTACGGCCACCAGAGGGAGGCAGACGCTCACTCAAACTAAAGCCACATTTCTTTATCTGAGTGCGAGAAAAGAAAATTGTCTAAGTTTTTTGCATTATTTGTTAGATGAAATTCATGTTTTGACACAACAAAATGTCACAACCCCAAAAATACCTTTGAAGATAACTGCCCATGAAAATCAGAAAGATATTCAAAAATTATTTGAAAATTATTTGGAATTGAGACAAATTTACTTCTCTCTTTCATTAAGGTGGGGAAAAGGACGTCTCCGTGATTTGGAACCAAAATCATTGGATTCTATTTTTCCTTTTCCTATTGCTCGGATGAAATTAGAACTGATTTTCCCCAAACACTAGCTGCTATATTTATTTAGGCCAAAGGTTTTCTCGGAGATCCTTGAGAAAAATAATGCTACTCAAAATCAATATCATTTCAGTTTAGAAATCCTCACAAAGGTCTAAAAGTCTAAGCCATTTATTTATTTCTCTCTGTATAAAATCAAAAAATTCTGATCTAAAATAGCAGCAGTTCCTTCTCATAAAGCTGAAGGACAGTGCACATGCGTTATCGTTTAAAGACTTGAAGATGCTCTTTTGTGTGTTTCTATGTTTTCATTTGTGTTTTACACTTTTATTTCTTCAATAAGCTTACGATATAAAGTTTCAATAATTCAAAGTTTAATTATTTCTCTATAATCTAGAAAATATCGTCATGTACTGTGAATGATCCACTTATTGTCCATTGCATTTGGTTTTTTTTTAACACTTTGCGTTTCACTATAGCTAATAATAGCTCTTTAAGATAATTACTCAAATAAAAGTATTCTTTATAATAGTGTCATTCATTGCTTGCACTTGCATGGTGCTGTGTTTTCTTAAGATAAAAGTGGTGTATGTGGTCTAACATTAAGTCCACAGCACCAGAAAGCTCTGCTGGAGGCTTTAGCAGACTCTGGGTAAATGCAAAGCCTGCAGAGCTTGCTCAGGTGTTTTGTGTTTGTGAAATTCATCTTGTCTTGGCTCTGGTCAACATGTCTTCCTCGCACTAATCCTCTCTGTTCTCATGAGGAAAGTTGATGTTAAAATCAGCTAAAGCCTGACAGATTTCGCCCAGAACAGCAGCTTTTAGCCAGCAGTTAAGCCAGGTGTGTGTGTGTACGTGTGTGTGCGTGTGTGAGAGAGTCCTGTTAGTCAATGCTGTCTCAGCTCTCTGTGCACCTTCAGCCTTGCTGCTGTGAAGACTCCAATTTTAAAAGCCTTACTCCACACTGAATGCCTTTACATGTGTGGTTGATTCCTCTAGCCTGTAATTAATGCCTAATCTCTCTAAGTCAAACAAATAGGAATTAAAAGAGAACAATACTTGGCTGGAGATCACAATGCGATTTCATGGCTTACACAGCTCAGAGGAAACAGGCCCTCACACACTTTGTGCGGTGTGCATGAATAACTATCGCATTAATAACTCTCGCAGCAGAGCTTCTCCTGTTTTGTCTCAGTCGAGGCTGTCGAATCCAGCTCATCGTCCCTTTCAGAGCCCCGTGTCACAGATTGCTGAGCTTCTCGTTTTTGGTTTTTTATCCATGAAGAAGTGGAGGAGGGATGGTGTAACTCTTCACGTAGGGTTACATTTCTGTCTGCAGTGTAGTTGAATTTAGATTTTTTTGAGAGTTTGGACAGTTTATTGTAGACATTTGAGAGAAACACAATCCTTTGTTTGAAGGTCAAATCCTGGATGTCATGTTACATGAATTGGTTAGAATTAAATGAAGGTGATTGAGATCAGCAGATGGTGCCATTTGTGTTTTGTGGTGGTTCGATTTTTTTTCTTCCAGAAGACGAGGAGGAGGACGGTGGAACGTTGGAGGGAACACCTTGTTGAGTTCTGCGGTAGGATGAGGAGGAGTCCAGAAGACCAGAGGAGTAGTCAGGAAACTGACGGACAGAATCTTGTGAGTTTGCAGGTGCTCTAAAACGCCGAGGACAGGGAGGCAGAGGGAATGGTTCCCAGAGGGGTTCGGGAACTGGGATTGGTCTCCAAACAATCTGACGTCTGTCTCGTGGAATCTGCTCCTTTTTATAAGTTCCTTCTGCTGATTGGGCCTGATGAGCACCAGCTGTGAGGAAGCTCACCTGCCAGTCACACCTTGTAATCAGAGGAGGTGGAGATGCTCACACTCAGCAACCTGAACACAGTCCTGTGCACAACAGAAATGGTGCAATGATTATTGCTTGAATTTTTTGAGTTTTGATCAAATTGAACATCTTTTTTTGTAAGCAGTTTCTCTTTTGTTGAAACTTAATGCATCTCTTCATTGTTTTCGTCAAATAGCTATTTAGTAGACTTTTTCCCCCTTACATTTAATTTGTGGTATTTCACTGATATTTTTTCTTATTGGTTAAACATTCATGTTCGCATGATGTCAGTCACTTAATAAATAGTTTCTTTCTTTGTTTGTGATATAATGTGCTGTGTTCTTTAAGAGCTGACTGACTTTTATAAGGACTGCACAGAATGATTCTGCCCTGCAAAATAGAAAAAAACAAAACCATAAAGGACGTCCTGGTCAACGTTTCAGAGACTACATACTCAGAGGTACAATGCATAGAATGTGGTTGTGTTAAAAAAAAGTGTGAGAATATAAAAAATAAAATAACATGGAAGTGATGGAAATAACAGCCAAAAGCCAAATAAAGTGAAGATATAGAGCAGTTGTAACTAACTACTGAGAGCTTTATAGAGGCAAAGAACACAAGAAAAACAAGACAAACATAACAAAACCTATGAAAAATTAATAAAAAGCGTCCTGCTTTATTGAACCATAAGGGTGTTTAGTGCTTTTGAAGTTCAGACGAGCTGTGAAACGCTTATATTTCTTGCGATGAAGGACTCATCCACCCTTAGAAAACAACTCCTGAAATAAAACTATCAGATTCAAAGCAGCCACCTCAGATTTGGATGATCTCAGTAATCCTTTCGGCTTCATACTTTCTCACTCCTCCTCACTTTAAGCCTGTGTGGGTTCTTCTGTCAATAGTTTTGCTTGATGAAGTTTCTCCACGGTGCACAGCTCAAACTCTCAATGCAACACCATTCTTCCTATAGTTAAGTCATCATGAGCAGGTTTCTTCTGCAGAAAGCAGCCACATGTTTTAGGTCTCAGAGTTACGCGAGGACCTTGGCAGAAAACCTGAGAGAGAGTTTAACTTCCTGTCCTTGCTTCAGTCAAACACTCCCCTCTGAAGGCTGCAAATTGGTGATGATTCATTAAAGCCACAATATAGTATATTTTTTATGTAGCAGTAAACTGCAAGAGAAACTCATTTAATCTCCTATGACATTTTAAAAATTATATCATATGCAGGAGAATTTTGAAATGTTGCACTTGATAAATTCACGTTGACCAAGTCTGAATCTGCCATTTTTTTCCCCCAAGGTATATTTATCAATTTTCATTTTTAAGAACAAATTACAACAAAATTTCAGTCTAAAGGAGAGACCATCTTATTGTACTCTGTCACACGGAAATTCAGCTTGGAAAACTGCAGGTGGTGATAGGTTCCCTCAAGCGTCTAATGAAGCTAATGGTTGCCATGGGAGATTCATGAGATTCAGTTCATGCACAAAGGAATCAAAGCAACACTCCAGGTATGTTTTTGATGAGGGAATGACATCATAACATGATGTAAAGCTCAAAAAAGTACATTTTACATAATAAGTTTTTGCTTTTGTTTGTCAAACTTTATAGACGTTCAGGACTGAATCACTTCATTTTCCTTTAAGAAAACTATTCATTAAAAACATCTGACTTTGACCAAACTGAAACAAATTCATACAGAAATGAGGACATTTCACAATTTGCAACTTAGAAGGGCTCAGCTGTGATTCCAGAAGGATCTGCTCAAACTCTCTCAGATCCTCTGAGCTTTATTTAGCTATCAAGAAAATCCTAAATGCCATAATTTTCCAGTAGACGGCAATTCACAATTCACTTAGAGAAACAGGGAACTTTAATAATATTTTTATCTACATTTTCTCCGGAAAAATGTCAGCGCAATAATACTTTACACTGGGTTCAGAAGAATCCTTATCCACTGAATTTGTGCAAGTGTGTAACTCTGCAGCGACTCAAACCCCAAACCCCCTTAATCATAAACAGTTTCATTTTGTGTATACTTGTGTTGTCTTCAACTAACATGTACATGTGGTTTGATGTTCTGAGACTCTCAAGTGTGACAAAAATGTAAAAGTAAATAGGGAATCATGAAGAGGGTAAACACTTGTCCACACCGCTGTATCTCCTGATGCCACACATCTCTGTTTGGAAGACAACTTTTGTCAAAGTCCAGTCAAACTTTTTCAGCCGACTTTTGAACGGAACTTTGTCTTTTGGTGAATTTATGAAGAAAAGTCAAAGTTTTATTTGCGGCCATCACTCAGCACACCTCGCCTGCCCGACTGTGTGTTACTGCCAATCTATCCGCTCCTGACAGCGCTGTATAAAACAGCCATATTTCCCCGTGATGTCCCTGAGGGGCTGCCTCTCTCCTCCATCCATGTTCATGCATTCTGTTTTCATTTGTCACTCCTCTGTTCCTCCACACCTCTCTCTCCATTTATCAACACTATTTTCTCCTTCTACCCTGGTGCAGTCAGTATTCCGACACCGAGGGGGGGGTGTAATCATGGTAATTGGTGTCAGATTATTGCTTCTTATTACCTCATACGCCGACACGACTTCAAAAGCCCCAAAAAGTTGAAAGGTTAAATTAGTAGCCGATCAGTGATGGCAATTTTGTGTGACATTTAGAGTCAGACGCAGAATAGATGAAAATTAGCCTATAATTTCAAACTCATTTAATATTTTAAAAAGGTTATTTGATCTGTTAAGGGGTTTTTGAAATCTGTTGATCAAGGACTTCTAGAAGAAATTGAGCACCGAATGCAAACACAAAATCCACCTGAGCTGCAAATGTTTGCATTTGATATTAACGTTTGCACATGAACTTTCACCGAAACCCCCCAAAAACCCACAACATATTTTTAAACAGTGACATTTGAAGTTAAACATATTTGATTAAACAAGCTTCAGGCTGATGGAAGAGGTGCTATTTTCCACATTTGCATCATGATTTCTGTCACAAATCTAGTTTGTCAGAAGCAAAAGTGCAGAAGAAAAGCAGTTATTTGCATGAGCACAGAAAGAAGACTCACCATCCATCACTGTTGAAGCTGTAAATGAAATGACAAAAACAGCACACACTCTTCCACTGATCTGTGTCTGTGAGGTGAAGAACGATAGAAACCGAAAGTATTGTGATGAAAAAACCCAAAAAACTTTTCTGTATTTTTATACAGGAGGAAAAACTGCTGTCTGAGCTCTTTGGTTGCATTAATATAGAGCAGTGAAAAAGTTGAAGCAACTTACAGCTGTCATAAGGTGGTGGTTGTGGTGAGGAGAAAACGCAGGGATTTATGGTGGTGATAATGATAGTTTTAATGATGAAAAATAAGCTCAGGCAGTCCAAACCAGGCGGCATGGCACAGGACTAACACAGCTAAATACCGGTAGCTACTGGCTAAGACAAGGACTGATACGAAGAGCTGACACTACCAGGACTATACAGTTCTACTGGCGTGTAAACAGACACAATGCAGTAGACGACAATTGACAAACTTTGACATACGTTCTACAACGACACTTTGACGAGGATCCGACAAGGAACAGAGACAAGGGAGACTAACAGACACACCTGGGAGACAATCAACGAGGAAGACGCAGAGACAGGACTCACAGGAAACAGGATAACAGAGAAAACCCAAAAATAAACACACAAACACGGACCATGACAACAGCTTTCATCTGGTTTTTCTTTTTCTTTTCATTTCATTTTCAACTAGAATTATCAAGCAAATCTTAATGCTCAACAACAAATCAGTAAACCCAAAATGCAGATTTTTCAACAAAAATCTTTTCTTACTTTCATTTAGTAAGGGGACAAAGCTTTCAAAATATGATCTATTCTATAACACCCGCGTAAACCTTATAGGCGATTCTGTCTGCCATCGACGTTTTGTAGTCTTTTATGTTGCTCTGCAGCAATTTCTGCCCACTCTCCTGTCAAATGGGTTTCTGTGAGCCACAAAATTGCAAATAGACTTTTACTAGGCCACTCCACTACCTTAATTTAGCGTTTCTGAGACATTCAGACAAGGACTTGATGCTATACTATTGATAACTGCCCTTCCACATAACTCCAATATGCTTGGGTGTAACGCCACAAACTGATGTTGTTCTGGGCTGTTTTGCGACACACTGGATGAATCCTCTGTGTGTTCTTGGAGTAATTGTGCTTGGCTGGCCACTTAAGGGAAGGTTCACCATGGCACTGCATTTACTCCAACTGTGAACAGCAACACTGTTTGTTTACTGGAAGCCCAATAGCCTTAGAAATAGTTTTTTAACCCTTTCCACACTGAGGGATGTCACAGACTTTATTTTTTATCTGTTCTTAGATTTATTTCTGATTGAAGCAAGATGTGTTTCTTTTTCTTGATGCAGTTAACTCAGTGACTCATATACTTACCCAGCAAGTATATGTACTACCCTACATGGGATGTATTTAAGTACAAGGCCAAATGAATAGTTCCAACATTGATCAGTTTCACCATCAATTTGTGTGCACAGCCTTCAGATTTATTGCAATCTAGTCCAGCCTTTAGATTTCTTTGTATCCAGTATTTTATAGTGTCTTGTCAAGCAGACAAAGCAGAGTATAAAACCGTCCTTGTTCATCTAGAACTCTGTTTCATTATATAATAAAGATGCATCAGACTCTTAATGCTAGAAAGCTACTTTTTAGATTATATGTATTTTTAAAAAAATACATTTTATTAGTTATTCCTGAATGTTTTTACCCTCTTATTTTAACCATTGTATTACTGTAAGTTTATAAGAAAAGCTCTGATATATTATATTGCAGCAGAAATATAAAGAGAAACTTAAAATGGCAAGAGAACATCTAAACAAGACCACTTTAAAGTCTTCTTTAGACATTAAGCAAAACTTTAAAGGGTTATCTAAAAAGCTCTGACCATTTGAAGTGGACTAAAGAGAAATTAGGGTTGACTCAAGACCCATCACACTGCTCTCAATATCAAGTATCAACCTGATAAATATGAAGAAACATCTTAAGTAACATCTTGATGTTACTTAAGTAAAATCACTGAAGTCATCTTAATACAAACACTACTGAGAACCACAACAAAGAAACATGAATCTCAGCAGCTTGTTAGAACCTTGTGATGCACTGGGAGGAAAATAGAAATCTGAAGGAAAAGTCCTGCAGTTCTCCCGTGCCGTCAGTGTCATGTGGATTTGGGTCTTGTGCCCTGAAGGCTAAACTGAGGCTCTCTGGGTGCAATAATGTTATTCATCAGCTGGTCTGTGATTCAGAGGTAATTTAGCAGTTACAGAAATGAGGCTATCCATCAGAGAAAGTATTCCTTACGTCCAGTAATGGATCAACTTTATACACCAATGTCTTCTGAGTCTGTCCAGGAGTTTTCTTTTTTTTTTATTTTGAGAGCAGACATATTAAGACATCCTATTTAAGACATCCTATTTACAGTTTGCCACAGGCCATAGGGACACAGAAAACTCAGAACAGATATGCTCTAATAACATAAGACCAAGACTACATTTTTTTGTCGTAGAAATAAAGCATTCTTCTGAGACTGCAGAAGACTGGGGCCAAGGTTCACCTTTCAAGAGAACAATAGCTACAGTAAAATACTTTGGAGTAAAGCTTATTAATGTGTTAGAATGACTGAGTCATAGTCTAGACTGAGATCAAATTAGAAATCTATAGCAAGATTTGATATGAAGTTGCTCTCCTTGCATTCTGAGCATGAGCTATTTTCCAAAGACAAATGGGTAAAATATTAATCGTTGTACAAACTGGTACTAGAGACACACCTCCCATTAGAGATTTCAAACAGCAGCAGGAGGTGGTTCTGCACATTATGGGCTCTGGGAGACAGAGAAAACATAAAAAAATACATTTTATTTTTGCCTATTGAAATTTTGAAAGCCATTCTTTCCCCTTCACAATCATATCACACTTTTTATTGAACTCCTACATAACATCCTGAAGTTAGAGAATGTACTGGTAATTCGGAGCTCGGCAAACTGTTAATTTGTCCCAACACAACTTTTAATTTTAACAAAAATCTCATGTGATCTAGCTGACATGAGGGTGTCCATCAATTAGCAGTTGTAATTACCTGGATTAAATTATCATAATCGTCAGTGTGAGCCTCTTCTTCTTAATTGAAATATTCTTCCTCTTTTATCTCACGAGTGTAGTGAGTATTTATTTGGTGTTTTCCACATTGCAAAGTTAATCATACTGACCAAAAAAAAAAAAGTCTCCAGCTGCCAGCAGAGAAGAAAAGCACAAAAAGCTACTGCCAGTAATGAGAGCTTTAGTACAGAGGAGGGTGGCTTTTTTATGAGAGAGCACTAATAGGTAGCACAAACAGACACAAACAAACATTCAGATGGATTAAGAGAGGAAACGAGGCTCTGTAATTGCAGGAAGGAAGTCAGTGGATTCCCCCAAGAGACCAAAGGGAATTGTATCCCATTGGCATGGATTTAGCCTCTGAACCACATGAACTCTGTTCCCTCTCCGTCTCTGCTGTCTCTGTTCGCTGTCCTCTCTCAGTCTGAGCGGCTGTTGGTAATTCACTTTGCAGCAGCTCCTCTGCCGCCTCCCTCACGTGTCTCTCTCCCCTGTCTCACTGTCTAGTTAATCTTCACAGCCTTCCCGGTGAGGGCGCATCAATATCGATGACATTATCACATTGGTTTATGGGTGTTTTGGGAGGCAGGGGGGCGAAATGTGGGACAGGAGAGAGAAGAGAGAGTGTTAGAAACCGAGACATGTCACATCGATGACGGTGAGAGCTGCTCCCACACGCACACACAAGGATAAAACACTCTTTAATCATCAATACAAGCAAGTAGAAAATGATTCAAAATAAAACTGTTTAATGATTTCAAAATGTAAATTAAAGCTCTAAATGCTTTCAAAGATTTTTGTTTTTAATTGATTTTTTTTTTTTTTTTTGCTTTTGGAAAGGTTATATCATGTCAGAGGGCTGCACAGTGGCATGGTTGGTAGAGCTGATGCCTTGCAGCAAGAAGGTTGTGGGTTTGATTCCCAGCCCTGGTGTGCTTGGAGTTTGCATGTTCTCCCTGTGCATGCGTGGGTTTTCTCCGGGTACTCCGGTTTCCTCCCACAGTCCAAAAATGACTGTCAGGTTAATTGGTCTGTCTAAATTGTCCCTAGGTGTGT
>CAEGAF010043370.1:0-38562 GCA_903067075.1 Micropoecilia bifurca | reverse complement strand
ATTTTTTTAATATCGGTAATCATGTCTATTATTTATAAAAAAAAAACAAAAATTTTTTTTTTTTTTGTTTAAAAAATTTTTTTTTTTTTTTTTTTTTTTTTTTTTTTTTCATTTTTCATATGTTCATTTTGTATTTCACTTCACTCAACTCCCAGTGAGTTTGTTTATTTTAACATTTAAAAAATATCTAAAACAAGGTTTTCCACTCATTGTGGAAAATTGAGTTTGACTGCAGTTTTTTTCCCAAGATCTGAGTCATTGTGGAATTTTTTTTTTCTTTCATTGTTTATTGTATTTTTATTTATTTGCTTAAGAGGAACATTGTGCATTAATATTCATTAAAATATTAATGAATATTTTGAACAACACAAATGTGAATTTACACAATTAGATCTCCAGTGTTTGTCCCCCTGACAGATGGTACAGACTGAATTACCGACAGCTATTAAGGTTAAAAACAAGACTGGAAAATAGGGGGAGGAGGGAAACATTTTTAACCAATGTTTCATGTAAAATAAATCGCAATTTTATGTTGTAACCCAGCCTCCCATAAAAACATGCATGTGCGCTCGCACACAGCATGTACATGATGCTACTCTGAGTCAGTTTCACTGAGTGTTTACAAATTTGGGTGGATACAAGCAAAACCTTTGACTGCTTTAAAAACTAATAAAAGCTGGACATGTCCTGATATTAACTAGCAGGCTGTTGCAGAACCTACCACCACGACGGTCCGCAGTCTGACCACAGTTGATACGTCTAAGTGGAAGATCACAGTCACGAAACGCACATAGCTCGCCTTTTGATGTGTTCAAACAACAGCTCCTCCAAACCGTTCAGTACCTTCTAAACTATGCAACCCCTTTTTAAAGACAGAGATTTGAAACATTTAGAAAAATATACTTATTGAGAATTTGACAAAAATTGATACGATTGAGGTTTCTTATCAAAACTCTTCCAGGCCACCTTAAATTGTAACTTTGTGGGTTTAAGTTGAAGGAACATGTTGCCACCTGGTTAAACAATAATCTATGTGCTACAAATGTATCCAAAAATGACAGTTTTCCTTGTATTTTTTTTGTGTCGTCCACTTACTCCTTTCTGTTGTCCTTCTCTTTCTTTATCTTCGTAGCCTTGCTACTTTACTTTGTCTTTAGTTCATTCCTTCCGTATAAGGATGTCTTTCTGTCCTTTTTATGCTGCTCTTTTTGTCTCACCTCATCTGACCTTGTTGACTTTTTTCTGTCCTTCCTCATTTGTGTCCCATCTAAATGCTTAAACTACTTTCTTTTTTTTTTCTTTCATGCGTCCTCTTTTCCGTTTCCTTATTCATTATTTTCTGGTGTCTTAAATTCCTTCAATGTCCTTTTGTGCCTTTTCTCCCCTATGACTTTTATTCACTACTTCCTGGTGTCATTCTTAATGTCTCACCTGCTGTGTATATTTTTCTTTCTTCTCTCCTGTGTGCCTTGCACACTTTTGTTTCTTCCTCCTTTTCACCCTAGTGTCATGCATCCCTTGAATCTGTTTCGGCTTCCTTCCTCATGTCTTATTCATTTTTCCTTGGAGCTGGTGAAAATGCATCCATTTTCTGGGTTTAAATGTTCTGTCAAAGGGGCTGTTATTTGAAACAAGATTTTAAGGCCACCATTGAGAAAGAATCTAGACTAATGAGCCTGAAAAGTGCATTAATGAGATGTATTGCTTGGCTTTCACAGTGGGTCACAGAGCTGCAGTGAAATAACCGGCATACTGAACGTCTATAATTATGTTCATAGTCAAATTGCCTTGGCTTATAGCTGTGTTTGAACAAAGAAGGTATGCAGACTGAAACAGTGACTTGGATATAATCTCTTCATAAAAAGTTATATTTTGTTTAACAAGTGCAAGTTGTTGTGCAATTGTTTCTAGATGATTAGAAACCTTCTGAACTATTCACCGCTGCAGGCCGAGTCATTTGGTCTCTGCACACTGTCATCTTTTGTTCTAATTCAGCCTTGTTTTTAACTTTCTTTTTGTTTTTTATACGTTTTCATCATATGAAGGCCACGTGTTGCAGTGATCATCTTCATTGTTGTCCAAGCAACACAACATGTGACCTAACGCAGGGAGTCTGTAAGTCTGGAGGGAGCGAAGTGCCGCTGACGAGGAGGATTCCTGCTGCGTCCTGCAGCGGTAAGCTGACTTTACTGTAAAATAAAAAAAACATTGATTCAGATTTATTTTTGCAGCGCTAATAAACTTAGAACTTTAAAGGAAGGGAAGAAAATTCTTAGTGAAGATTTTGATCTGTGACCTTAATTTTGTATTTTTTTTTATTTTTTAGTCGAATGTAAAGATAAGAAAACGGTCTGTCCTGATGAGACGACGTGTTGCCAGATGACCAACGGATCGTTCGGCTGCTGTCCTATGCCTGACGTAAGCGTCACACTCAAACATGAAGGAACCTGATTTTGTTTTATGTTTCAGTAAAACACCTTTTAAGTAGGTGGTACCAATAAACAAGAAATGTCAATAAGAAGAAATGCCAAAATCAAAAAAGATAATTTTTTTGTGTTCTGTTTTGTATTAAATTGATTTTGTAGCTGAAGAGATGAGTGTTCCTGTTGTCTCGCAGGCCGTCTGTTGTTCAGACCACATCCACTGCTGTCCTTCAGGGACAAAATGCGACCTGGAACACAGCACCTGTGTGTCCGTCCAGGAAAACGCTCCCCTGCTCATTAAGAAGCTCCCGACCATGACGGACCAGGGCCCAGCACAGAGCAAAGGTCAGTAAAGAGGTCATAGTGACAGACTGAAACTGAATGTCAGGTTTTCTATATTAATGCATATTAATCAATGGGTAGATAAGTTCACGGGATGGATAACACACCAAAGTAGACCTGTGGAGTTTCCAAACTTGCTTGTTCATTACAACTTTGATAATAACATTTGTCTACTAAAACATGATTAATTTTCACTCATTGACTTCAATCCATGGCTGATTATCAGGCTTTAGCTGATTAGAAATGGTTTGAATCAAGTTTGCTGACGCGGCAAAACATAAAACATGCAGGACAGTGCGCCTTGTTATGGAAATTTCATTTATCAAAGAATTAGAAGCTGTTTCAATAATAAGAGTAAGATTAATCTTGGTCTTTAAGTTGGTTTATTTGAAGGCAAAAGCGTTTGAAGACCCGTCTCACTTAACCCAGTCAGGAGAAGATCCCTGAATGACACACATCACATCGTTATATAGTCACAGGGAGGAAAAGATCCACCCAAAGTCTAATCATATCTCTATTGCCAGATGAACCACAAAGACGATCCTGACCCCCCACCTCATGAACTACCCCTCATCTCTTGGAGGGGTTGATTTTATGGCAGGAAAGAGAACCGATGAGGGTTTCAGGAGAAACTTCTAATTCTTCTTACTCAGTTACTACATTACACATTGTCCTTTAAGACAATTTCCAGATCAAGCATTTACCCAAGATGTCTTCAGGTCTCTTATTCTATCACAACTGCAGAAACATCTAAACATCATCTGGAAACTTGTTCTTTAGGGTTCTGCATATGTTTAAGTGCTTGAGAAAAAGGTGCAAAATAGAAAAAGAAGCTGATTTATTCTAAAATGTTTTTAATCCATCTGTTTTAGGAGTTTAAATGGCTGGAATGAAGTTTACGTACGTAAAGTTTCTGTTTTATCTCTCAGCCCATGCTGTTCCCTGTAATGCCTCTGTGGCCTGCGCTGACGGAAACACCTGCTGTAAATCGCCAACAGGACAGTGGGCCTGTTGTCCTTTACCTCAGGTACGGTCAGGCTGACGGCTCGTCAGGTGGTTCCGCCATTCCAGCTGCTCCGTTACACTCTAAACCAGCTTTCCTCATGAAATTGCCGCAGACTTCGCTCCCTTTTTCTTCTGTAACGGCCTCGTTGTCTCTCCTCTTGGCAGGCTGTGTGCTGCGAGGACCACCTGCACTGCTGTCCCAGTGGCACCATCTGTAACCTGGCGGCCTCCACCTGCGATCATCCCTCAGGCGTCGCGCTGATGCCGCTGCTCTCCAATACGCCCGTCTTTCCTCTGCTGACCGAAAACGACAAGTGCGACGAATCCACGTCGTGTCCAGGAAATGCTACCTGCTGCAAGACAGCGAGTGGGGGATGGGCCTGCTGTCCTCTACCAAAGGTAACCTGGACTGCAGACTGATTGGCTAACAATTGATATACAACACCGTTCAAATCCTTTACCACCTTGATTTTAATCAGCTCGGTGTTCAAAATGTAAAAACGGTCCTTTTTGTATCCTGCAGGCTGTCTGCTGTGACGATCACGTCCACTGCTGTCCTCACGGCACCATTTGCAACTTGGAGGCTGAAACTTGCGACGACTCCTCAAGTGTCTTTCCGCCACTTCCCCTGCTGACCAAAGTTCCCGCTCTGACCAGTCGAGTTCAGCAGGAGAAAATCTCGTGCGACCGTCAGACCAGCTGCCCGAAAGACACGACCTGCTGCTTCATGGAGAGGACCCACAAATGGGGCTGCTGCCCTCTGCCGCAGGTAGGAGTCCGCTTGTTTCATACGGAGCGCGTTATCAGGACGCCGAGTGAAAGCTGTCGTTTTCCAGGCAGTGTGTTGTAAAGATGGAATCCACTGCTGCCCCAGTGGACACACCTGTGACCCCCACCGGTCCTCGTGCTCCAGCGGCCCTCTTCTGATCCCCTGGTCCACCAAACTGGACGCTCTGACCGAGCCGAGCGCGTTGACCGACGTTAAATGCGACAACACGAGCAGCTGCGCCACAGGAACCACCTGCTGCAAACTTCCGAGCGGCGAGTGGGGCTGCTGCCCGTTGCTGAAGGTCCGAGCGCTTCTGACTTTACGCCAGCCCCGATGAAGACGAAAACTTGTTTAGGTCTAACCCGTGGCATGTTCCTCCTTCTTTTCAAGGCGGTTTGCTGCCCTGACCACGAGCACTGCTGTCCTCAGGGCTACACATGCAACATGCAGACTAAGACGTGTGAGAAGAAAGGCTACAGTCTGCAGCTCACCACCGCCCTGCTGAGTAAAGTGGAACAGTCTGCGCTGAGAGAGGCAGTGGAGGAAACAAATGTACAATGTGAAAGCACAGGAGTGTTTCTCTGCCCCTCTAAATCCACCTGCTGCAAGATTTCAGCTACAGAGTGGAGCTGCTGTCCCTTTGCCAAGGTATGTTCATGGTAACTTGGTGTCTTGACACAGTTTGTATGAAAAGAAAGATCTAGCCCTCTGTCAGGATGTTCATATGTCTGTAGGTTTGTCCACATACCTGTGTTTTTAAAATCTTTGGTGTTTCAAGGGTTAGTCTTTAAAACAGAAGGTCACTACAGAGATCCCCAACAAAGTGCCTAATATTTATTCATCAATCCTAATTAATCCAGAGTTTCACTTCATTTATCCTGTTGTGGTTGATAACTTTACCAAGTCTTTACACACATACGGTAAAGTGAAGTGGACCGTGCAGGAAGCCCCGTCATACATCGTGACAAACTGTTGTAGATTTGTTGTTGAACCAAAACTATATATTATATATGGATATATTTTGAACTTGGTTAAAAAACAAAATCTGACATGTTTTGTCTAATCAAATATTAACGAACTCCACGAGCTTCTTGGCAATTTCTAAGGATAGAAACTCCCTCTGAATGTCCTCACAATCCCTCCTGTGAGCTCCACCAATATGAGCAAATATCGTGTTCTGCCACTCGACCATGAATGAAAATCAGACCCCTCTAATTAACTGATAAATGCAGCTTTTAATGAAGTTTATTTTTTGTTTTTCAGGCTGAATGCTGCGCAGACATGAAGCACTGCTGCCCCGTTGGGTATTCATGTGACCTGAAGGCTGGAAGTTGCACTCCACAGACCCAGCTAACCTGGGATTCGTTCCTGGGGGTCAGACATAAAGACTTGGTCCGTCGTGGACTTTAGTCTGGCAGAGTTGCAGATGTTCTGCAGCCCCGAATCCTTTCCATAAATCCGTTGCTTAAGTTACTGTGGACAAAGTGGGAGTTATCTCTGTGTCCTTTTTGGTTTCTCTTAATTGCATTTTTTTTTCTTTTTGTAGTCTTGTGTTGTGGAAGTGTAGTGATTGGGAATAGATTTTGCTTTTGTGGGCTTGGCTGTTTATTTCATTTTATGTCTCTCCGTTTAAACTTTTCCTTATCATTTCAACACTGAGTGGGGATCTGGTTCATCTTCTGTTGGCATTAAGCACAAGTATTTAATATGTTGCACAAAAAGTAAAACAATAAAGCAAACATTTAAATTTGTACATGCCTTCAAGAGGATAGAGTGAAAATGACACATATTCCAAATAAAGAGAAGGCAGCCTAGAAACATCAGGTAAAATGTCTGAATTATTTTTTCTGAAAAGAAATTTCTGTCTTTAGATCAAAGTTACAAAAAGTCTAAAGCATCAGCTTAGTTTAAGAACATTTTCCTTGTGCATCTTTTCTGACAAAGGAGTTCTGCTTATCCACCAAGAGGAACAGATGTTCACAAAACCAGGCCTGGTTGGATCACCAACTGTAGTCCTGAAGGTTTCACCGTACAGCTGCCGTCAGCTTCTGTTCAGACTCTGTCCATCCTGTTGGCTCTGCTGACTGCATAGTTTCAACACTGTTGTTAGGTGGGGGTTTTTTTGGTAATTTTAAAAGTTTGATAACCCCCACAACAGCCATCGGATTGGTTAATGGCTCCAAAAGGTTGCTTTAAATGGGATGAAGACTGGCAAATGTATTGCAAGATTTCTTTAGTAATTTCTGATTTTGCACGAATTAATGAATAAGCACAGATTTGAATAAGTTTCCTTCAAATTTCTAAATGTTCAGCTGTGAAGGGATTTTTGGGTGATACGAGAGATTTGAATTAATGTATTGGTTCTGTGTTTTTCAAATTTGTTTCAGGCACCCTGATTTTTTTTTTTTTTTTTTTTTCATTTTTTTTCTTTCTAAACTTGATAAAAGGAAAATAAAACAATAAGGTGTGCCTTATTTAATATCAAGTGGGTTTTTGATATGTTGTGGAGTCTGTTAATAAAAAATATCTCCTTCCTGGTTTTAAATGCGATCAGTAATTTAGAACTCAGTGTTTAAATGTGTAACTCTTAAGTAGCGCTTTTAAAAAATGATTATAATGTAATTAAGCATGAATTTTAAAATATTGAGGGTTACTTTGCTCACTTCATTTTCATGAACTTTGCTTTGATAATATTGAAAGAAAACATGATCCCAAAGGAGATCTTACACATACAGTTTTAACCACATACACTGCAAAGACACAACCTTTCTTTTATTCTCTCCATCGACCAATAGATGAGGGTAAGCTTTTCCTTGTTTTGGGCACTATTTGCTAAATGAGGAAGGACATTTTTTTTTGTTTCTTCCAGTTCAAAGAAATCCAAATGTTTTCAATCATGCTCTCAAGTTTCTGACAGCAGTTTGGTGTAATTTTGACCCATCCCTGCTGACTGAATCGCATCTTGTCCGGGTTGGCATGGGAACGATATATTCTCAGTCT
Source organism: Micropoecilia bifurca (assembly GCA_903067075.1). Classification (NCBI taxonomy): domain Eukaryota; kingdom Metazoa; phylum Chordata; class Actinopteri; order Cyprinodontiformes; family Poeciliidae; genus Micropoecilia; species Micropoecilia bifurca. The sequence continues at coordinate 31,023 of CAEGAF010043370.1, read as the reverse complement.
TCAGCTTTTTTTTTTAGTTTCAGTCAGGCTTGTATACAGAAAAATACAAAGAAAATGAGACAAAAAAATAGTGTTGAATGAAATATAATTTAAAAAATCAAACACGGTGTTTGGAAATCTTGTTTGTGTATTGGATTTCATAAGAAAAGCTTTTTTTTATTATAAATTTTTGCTGTCATTTGCTATAAAGTTCATAATTTAATCCTTTCAGAAATATTCTAAAGTAAAAAGCCCCTTTATCTAATTCTGGTGGACGTGATAATTAAATTCCGTGACGTGATCCTCCAGGTCGTCACAACACAGCCAGTCCACTCTTCCGCTGTCCTCCCTTCCCCTGGATACTCAGCTGCTTGCCGTTTGAAAGTTGCTATGACAACCTCAGTAAACAGGAGGCAACTGAGTGGACACGCAGCTGTGGGGTCAGTGCCCTACTTTACTGCCGAGGGTTGTTTGTCATCCCCCGCCCCCTGGTGGTCACAGGCCGACACGGCGGCTCATTTGCTTGGGATAAACGATGCAGTCGGCTATGAATAAAGTCAAATCCTGCTCTTGTGAGGCCAAGTTTATTTTTTTAATCTCAGGATGAAATTAATACAGACATCTTTATCCATTCAAAAAACCCATTTGTTGTGTGTTTGTAATTATTGTCCTGCTTGAACAAGTGTTCATGTTTAAATTGTCTAGCTGTTGATTTGATGTGAAGGTCGAAAATTTAGAACACAAGGAATAAGCCTCACAACATGTTGCTGCCACTGCTGGCTGTGCTTGGCATTTGGTTCTGTGTTTCTGGGTTTGAAAATCTCCCTTTGACTATTATAAATGCACTTCTGATTATTGTGGCCAAATAGATCCATCTTTGTTTGGTCTGATAATGTAACTTTCTTTTTTTTCAGTGAGAGATTAGTTTAATTTAGTATATTTACAGAGCTATTCTAGTAGTTTCAAATTTATAGCTAGCCTGAGACTTGAGTTTTCTTTTCTCTGAGGTTTGGATCAGATGGTTGAAACTTGGGTACGATTGGACTTTTTTTTTTTTTTTTTTGACTACATCAAAACTGGTTGAGCACTTCTGGGGAAATACATTTTTGATCAGAGCAAGGGCCTCCTGATAAACTTTGACCTTTCAGGAGCATTATAAAGATCCGGTTTTATATTTTTATTGTTACCTCGACAGAAACACAGGGAGTCTTCCTTTATCTAAGTTTAGCTAAACTGACACCCCAACACTAAAGGAGCTAAAATGAGGAAAAACCCGCTGACGTGTGAGCAGATTGTCTGCACAGCTGCTCCTCTGCTGCAGACCCCATTCAGATGTTGCCAGGGAGAGGGAACGTCCACCTAAAAGCCCACCCTCCACTGGAATTCTGCTAATTCCAACTGGAATTCTGTCCACTCTGTTCCCGGCAGCAGGTGTGTGTTGCTGAGCAGGATGTATGAAGTGCTTTCACTTTGGGAAAGCTATGGGATGTAACATAGGAAATCATTAAATCATTCCCAAAATAAAAGCAAAATTCTAAAATCTAAAATCTAGTTTGATCGTCAACATTAAAATGTAACGACTCCAATTTATTTTTATGCCGTGACACCGTGTTTCTAGGACAATAACCTTTACTAGTTTTCGTCCTGGTTTTTACAATTGCAGCTATAACTGCAATTTATCCTAAACTTTATGTTCCTATTGTGCTCATGGGCTGTAGAAAAAAAATTGTGGTTACATATATTTTACATTAAAATAAAAGCCAACAGTCAAATAACTTTTTTTTTCTATAATTAAAATTTGAAATATTGAAAGACGTTTTCTGTCATTTCTTTTTGTTTTGTATCCAATTGTGACTTTTTCAAACTGAGATTTTTAGGCATGTGATTTTGAATCGTAGAGACAAGGAGATCTTATAATGTTTTCTCAATCTGAGGTAAAACTCACCATGGAAGAAAACTAAATTAATGTTTTCCTAAAACTTGAATCAAATATAAGGTTGAATATCTCAATTTTAGTAGTAAACTAAGGGTACAAGTGTTTAGCTAGTTTTTTTTATGACAAAGGTGTTAAATCAGGTGAAAATAGATTTAAATTTGTTTTCAAGTGAGTGATCTGAGCTTTTTTTCTTCCTCTGACAGAAACAGCATACCAAGCACGCTCAGAGTGTTACTGAGGGCATATGCAGATTTAATCCGGAGCATTTGGAAACTGCTGTGTTGATATGAGTGTGTGTGTGTGGGGGGGGGGGGGGAGAGAGTGGTTTAGTGGGTTCTCATAAGTCAAACACATGGAGGGCCAATCAGAAGGACCTGCGTGGGCAGAAAGCCGGTAGGTTACCCTCAGGAAGCTCTTATACACTTGACACAGGACAAACTTAGACTGAGAATCTTTTTGGCTCATTGGATTTGACCTGAAATCTGCAACAACCTGTCTTTCATTCTGAGGTAATGTACAATTTCTCTGTTTAGATCAGTTGAAAATCATTTCAAACGGAGTTCGAAATTATTTTGAAGCTGCTTTGGTTCTTTGTATTTCCTAGAGAATTTATTTCATCCGTATTATCTCAGCTGTGGAGTTTATTGTCAGGTCAAGCCACACGCCTGTTGATTTCCACCTGTTTGACACTCTGATTTGATCAAACTGCAGCCACCCATGTGCCCTCCGCATCAGCACTCTTTTATGAGAGGGAAGTGTGTGTGTGTGTGTGTGTGTGTGTGTGTGTGTGTGTGTGTGTGTGTGTGTGTGTGTGTGTGTGTGTGTGTGTGCGCGTGTGTGTGTGTGTGTTTTGATCTGTCTGTGTTTGCTGTCGACATGGTGAGCGCTCAGGAAGACAGACTCTGACAGCTGGACGGCCCAGTGGAAGGCATGTAGCTGCCTCTAGCAGCTATTTATACCCAATCTGACCGGTGTCCGTTCATTCACGCCCCGCATACCACAACATTAAAGCGCCGGCCAATTGCAAATCTGTTTCTATTATGACTAAATGATGAGGGGTGAGATATTGTGGGAATTCAATAACCTTAATGTCAAATCAGAAAAAATGTTTGCTTATTAAACTCTACTGGACCCAGTAGAATAACCAGGCGCTTTTTTTTCTACCTAGCATTTTACAAAAACGTTCAATTTTCTCAAAAATATCACAACCTAAAATCACTGTAGTAAAATACAATTGGGGGGGGGGGGGGAGGGAGAGAAAAGAATAAAAAAAAGCTTAATAAATGTTCAGGTGTCAAAACAACTGACATCATGCCCAGATCTGGGGAAGAGAGTTCACCCTAAAATCAGGATGAAAGATATTAAAAATAAATCTCCAAAAACTCTAAGATGTCGTCACAGGACACAGCAGGCTGTCAGAACTGTCAATATGAAAGTATATGTCTGTCCAATCTGAGATGGTGCAAGTTTGACTTTTCTTGAATGTGTACAAATATAACAACAACAAAAAAACAATATTCAGACTTAGGACTTCTGGAATGATGTTCTTTGGGCAGATTTATCTAATATTGGATTATCTGTATATCTGAAGCCAGGCTGTTTTTACATATTACACCTCATGTCCAGATGAAAAAAAGGAGATTAGACATCAACATTTAGGGATTAAAACCGGAAATCTGAATGCAGAGATATAAATATTAGTCTAGTCTGATCTAATTAAAAAAATAATAATTTCTCCAATTTCCTCCAGTTTTCACTTCATAAATGTGCTCTGACTGTTGCAGAGAGATGGCCATTCCCCGGATGTTGAACTCCAACACGCCATTCATCATTGTTACCGGTGGCTCTGAGATCTCTTTTCTGGGCAAAGAAGAGAGCAGCCAAGGATGCGAGGAAGAAGCGGAGTCACTGGTTCAGGCCATCGGTCCACATCTGACCCGTGTGATGCAGCACGGCACCGCCAAACACGTGATAACAACTGGCCTGGAGGGGATTCCTCGTGTGTCCATAGTGGCACAAGCTGAGAGTAAGAACATAGAAACACAAATGCTTCAGATTGTCAAAAAGATTTTTAATTTCAGACAATGTTAACAGAAACAACAGTTTTCACTTAGTGGCACTATTTAAGTGATACAAGCTTTTCAAACCAACCTGTCCTTATGTGAAATTTTGCTCAACTTATTCAATAATGAATGAATTCTGATTTTTTTTTTGGTACAAGCCACACCCAGTACTTATTACGGCCAAACCTGTCAAATGAAGAAATCCCCCTAATGGAACCTTTATGTCAGTTGACAAATATCAGACAGCAGCACAATATCCACCAATAGAAAAAAAAATAAAGAATAGATAATAACAAAAGTCACACATGTACATCAATCTTGACAGTCACTTTTGAGGCATTTTGATTGAGAAAACATGGAATATTGGGGAACCTTCCCTGGAATGGAAGACCTAACAAAATGTCTCTAAGATGACAAATCCATTTGGTCACAAAGGGACATTTTGGGAAAATATTCCATGGACCGAAGGGACAAAAGTGGAACATTTTGAAATGTGTACATCTTGTTGCATCTGCTCCCGGACCTAGATGACTTGCAGTAATTGTTGGTACCATGCACTCCGCCATCAGTTTCAAAAAGCAGGATAATGGTCGCAAAGAAGTCAACCTCTGTGTGACTAAAGAAAACAAGATAAACGAGGTTTTGGAGCGGCCTAGTCAAAGTCTAGTTTGAAATCCAACTAAAATGCTGTGACATTACATTAAACAGGCTCTTCGTGTTCGTAAATTTTTAGTGTGAATTCTATGCTAGAAGATTATTACAGCTATAAATTAAAATGTCTAAGAAGGAGTCGGTCTCCTGTTTGACTCCTTTGTGGATTAATGTCCTCAACATTTTTATTTTATTCTCTACTGAATGTTTCAGTCGTTCCACCACATAAAGCTAAAACTAGAGCTGCTGACAATTTGTCTGACACCCACGGCTGCTACCGATTTGCTTCAATTAAGCTTTAAGTTAAGATGAGGTGAAATGACTCGCATACGCTTATATAAACATGCAAAATGCCAAACATCGTTTTCTGTTTTTAGGAGAGGACTTTCAAGAGTTCAGCCCGTCCAACATTCAGAATCCCTGCCCGCGATCTCACCTCCTCCAGAAGCACAGGTATGCATGTCCTCTGACCTGCTGTGGGGGGAAAAAACCCTCCCACCAGGTTTCTGAGGTTTGCCACTGATGACATCACAGTTAGGTACAACTGAATGATCTCATGCAAAAAAAATGAAAAATTTGGTGTTTCTACAGGTTTGTTTGTGGAGGATGAGTCGTGTTGCAGCAGGAGATTAGGCCTCAGACTCTTTCTGTTACGTACTTTGTCAGGTAGTTCAGAAACATAAGTGATTCTACACCCAAATTAGCTGATATTGGCAAAAAAGTCAAAGTTTTAAAAATATTAGAAATGTCTAATTTCAGTGTCTTCTCTCTCCTAGTTTTTCCAGTTGGCTCAGAATAATACAAGCTTATTGCTAGCGCTGAAAAGCAATAATCATTTTTGTGCTTTGCTCTGAAATTTTACATAAAATTGCCAAAGGTATTCTGCTTCTTCATACAAACACATTTTGGATCATTTTAGTTTCAACTTCGGTTTCAATATTCATAAAAACTTGTGTGAGCAGGTTTGGTGTGTAAAAACATGACTGGGCTGCACAGACTCCTGACCTCAACTCGTTAACTTGTAGAACAGAATCTGACAACCTGGCCTCAAGATAGTCTGATGAGCGAATACTTGTGGTAACATAGTATATACATGTATAGAAAAAAAATGTTGTTGAAATTAAACCTTTACAACTTGAAAGATAAGACATTCAGGTAAAGAAAAGGCTTGAAGATGTCCAACAATTTTAGTAAAATCAACAGAAGAGCAAACCAGGTGTTTGGTTTAATTTTTTTGCACCTTTCCAAATATTTTTAGCTGTCTGATATAAATGACTTATGAGTTGCAACAGTAAACCAAGGAGAAAAAAAGATACATAAAAAAAATCTGGAAGGTGTTCTAAAGTTTTTGTTTGATATTTAAATGCCACCAATCTCTTTAATGTGCCAGAGAGAAAGAAAACTTGATTTGCAGACAAAAACATGCCGTAATATTTGAACAGAATCAAAAAATGTAATCTTAAACAAGTGATGAATGTTCCCTCTTGTCTTCAGATCTTTTAGTGAAGATGCAGCCTTAATATCCGACACAGAAGATGAAGATTTGGATGAAGTGTTTCATCAACACCTCCGCAGGAAACAGCGCAGGAAGACTCGAAGCCGACCGAAGAGGCAGGAGGAAGGAGGGGAGCCTCCGGTCATCCAGGGTCTGTGGGTCCAGGAGATCGACTGGCTGAAGGCGACTGGGATCATCCCACCACCTCCTCAGTTCACCGACTCCTGCCGCCTGCCGGACTCCCGCGTGTCTGGACAGACGGACGACTCGTCCGGCTCTGATGACAGAGACGGCTCAGACTGTGACTGTGAATCTGCTTTCAGTCGCGAGAGCGAATCAGACTCATCTCGCTGCGGCGAATCTGATCAGCCTGGATTAGAATCAAACATTTCTGATCTGACCTCTGACTTGATGCACGTCTCTGGTTTTGGCCCGAATTGGGACTCCGACTCCTTGGAGTTTCCGGAGAGCTTGCAGGGAATTTCAGACTCGTCTCGGGCAACTTTCATGTTTAACGAGAGAGACTCGGAGTTTGATGAGCTGAAAGGCAGAGTGATGCAGATACCAAAACTCTTCGTTTCAACTTTCATTAACAACTCAATAAAACAGATTCTGGATACCTGGACAACCACCAAACCTGCCAATGAAGGACTTATATTCCATCATGTAAGATATACATTTATTAGTTTCTTTGTCATTGTGTCAGTATTGACATGACTGTAAACTAGTAGAACAAAATAGTTGCATAGTTAAAAAAAAAACTTGTTACTCTAGAATCGCCACATTGTTGCTCAATATTTAAACCTTTCTAGTTTTTGTTGGAGCTTGCATTTCATGACAGTTAGATTTACTTCCATGTCCAACATTACATAGAAATATGTGCAAAAAAATACAAGAAATATAAGAGAAAGAAGAGAGCTCCAAAAAAGCATTGAGCACAGCAGAACACTGACAAGTAAGGAAATTTTTTGTTCGGAATCCCAAACCGAGTTATCAATCAATAACTCAAAGGTCACCAAAAACAGAAGTAATGATTATATGTGTTTTCGAAAAGACAGGACACTTTGTCTCTAAGAAAAGGTTTTTTTTGTTGTTTTTATTAACAATATCTTTTTTGTTTAAAACAATATCCAGACACACTGTAATTTCTCACATCACATAATCATCCACATATTATATTGATGTACCCGTTGAGTCGGAAAAAGGATTTTTATAAATTACATATCCATCCATTTTCTTTACACCCTTGTCCCTTAGTGGGGACCCGAGGGGTTCTGGTGCCCATCTCCAGCTAACGTTCTGGGTGAGAGGCGGGGTCACCCTGGACAGGTCACCAGTCTGTCACAGGGCAACACAAAGACAGACAGGACTAACAACCATGCACACACACACTCACACCTAAGGACAACTTGGAGAGGCCAATTAACCTGACAGTCATGTTTTTGGAATGTGAGAGGAAGCCAGAGTACATGGAGAAACAGGGAGAACATACAAACTCCATGCAGAAAGACCGGGGCTGGGAATCGAACCCAGAACCTTCTTGCTACAAGGCAACAGCTCTACCAGCTGCAGCCCTACATTATATATCTTCCTTGAAAAACCATAAATTGACCGGTTAGTAATCAATCGTGTCTGAGGCTTGTAAGATGCATCTGACAAGCTAAAGCTAAAAGTAGGCCTGTCTCGATGACAGATTTTGCTGGTCGATTAATTGTTTTGCTAGTCGATTAACTTATGAGTTTTTTTTTATGTACGATTAATCGATTTATCGTTTATCGCGACAGGCCTAGCTAAAAGCTTTCCTCTAGTTTAGCTTCTTTTTGACTGAATGAATTAGAAACTCACACTATTTAGGAACCTCCAGACAGAAAATAGATACTTTTATTACATACTTTCTGTACACAGTTTCTTGAGAAGGTTTCACTTATAACTAACTATAAGTTTTGAAAAATAACCTTCAAGTTATTCTTACATTACCTTTCAAAATGACCCTCCAAAATATGCACAACACGCAGCGAGCACGGTTTCTCTTGGAGTTTTGGTACTTAACATTTCTATTATGTTTCTTCTTTTAGCTCCTGCACCCCAACAGCTTTCAGTACAGAGAGGGAGAGGAGTACTTTGTTCTTCACCACATCCAGAACGGCTCGTTCGGCGACGTGTTTTGTGTTCGGGACAAGAGCAGTGGCTTTAAATGCGCTGCCAAAAGGGTCAGAACAGAAATGAACGGAGACTCCACCAAGTCTTTTGGATTGGCTAAAAGCTGAAACTTGTCCATGTTGTGGTCCAATCAGATCCCCCTGAGTCACTTCAGCAGTGAGGAGGTGAAGACATGGAGCGCCCTCAGCTGCCCTCGAGTTGTGGAGCTGTTTGGAGCGGTGAGAGATGGGCTGAACGTCATACTCTTCATGGACCTAAAACCAGGTAAGCTGAACTATTATCTGTTCAAAAGTGGGGTTTTTTTTTGTTCTGGTCAGAAAGAATGAACACGACTTGCCAAACATTTCCAGCTTGCTTGGCCCAGCTTCTAAAGGAGATGACCTGCCTCCCTGAAGATCTAGCCCTGCATTACCTTCATCAGACACTGGGGGCTCTTGAGCACCTGCACCACAAAAAGGTGGTTCACCTGGATGTCAAAGGTGAGCTTCCGTACAGGTCTCAAAAACATAATCTATGAAGTTATTGAATCGAGGATGATATTTTTAGGGCAGGAAATGTATTTATATTTTTTGCATTGTTTTTATCACCTTACCGTAGCCAGAGTTCAGATCTTACATCCAGAGGTAAAAGCTCTGTGTTTAATTAAGTTTGAGTTAGTCTTCATCTCACAGAAACAAATCCAGAATTACTTGTCTTTATAGATCAATATTTTGAAAATATAAACAGAAAACTCAACAACTAAATAAGGCTGATTTATGGAGTTTTCCTTCTTCATGAGCAAGAATCCCAAAACCGCCAAGATGCTATTGTTTGTAATGTTTTTTTTCTTTGTTTTTGATGCAGCTGAAGGTTTTGCTGTATTTTTATTTGTTTTAAAATCACGAGAAGAATTGGAAATCAGAAATCCTGATGGGCAGAATACATCTCGGCATTAATAAGAGCGGTTCATCATTTTTCAGTGACAGCTTTAGTAAGGATCAACGCAAGGAATCAGTCATCGGCATAGTCCAAACTGTCATTTCTGAAAACGAGATATAATAGCAACTATTTTTGTTGTGTTAACAGTGATCCTTCACTTTCTGCAGTGACAAAAGGACTGAAGGTTATATACAATAAAGCTGGTAGACACTTCTCCCCTAGTCCTTAGTTAGCCCTCCTGAGAGGATTTCACCGTTTCCACTTTCACTGTGTAGTTGAAGATGAGAACGGATCAAGTGAAACCACAAGTTTGTGATTTATTTCAGGAGATTATGGCTTGAAATGTCGCTTTTGCAGCAGCAGGAAACCTCCGCGTACCCATTACTCTAACCGTCACCGACAGCCTCCTGTTCCTGAGTCAGTGTTTCACAAAGGGTGCCTAGTGCAAACGGGCTGCCACACTGAATCTTGTGTGTTGATTTTATTCCAGCTGACAATGTGCTGCTGTCTGCAGACTACAGAGACACTTTCCTCTGTGACTTTGGTCTCTCAGAGATGTTGGATGACAACAGACGAAGCACTAAAGCATTTAGAGGTGAGCTGACACTGAAACGTCTGCAGAAAGCTGAGACGCAAATTTGCATTGCTGAAGTGTTCCAGACTTGAGCACTGCTCGCACAAAAGATAAATGATTGAAATAAAGAGTCAGAACAATGGTGACTTTCAATTTACTATACATGCTTTTCAAATATTATCATGTTTTGCAGAATTCTGCAGAAAGTCGTGCTATTTCAATATCTCAATTCGCAGCTACATTTGTGCAATTTTATGATTACAATTACATTGTATATTTCCACATGTCAACTGTGAAACAAGCAATCGACATTACTTTTAGTCAAATGTCATAAACAAATGATCAAGAATAATAATCATCACATATACATCAAATATATAAAGCTCCAACTTCAGTTCAGGGACTTTCCAAAACATCCTACCTTTCTTTCTGTTTTTTGGCTAATTTTTGGCTACTTCCTGTGGTGGTTTTAGTGTTTTTTGCCTGGTTTAGCCATGGGTTCTGCAGTGGAAACACACCCAAAGCAACTTTCTCTCAGTACATTTGACTTCCACTACTGTGGTGTCAATCAGGAAAAAAAGAAACAGAAAATATGAACTTGTCTGAACACATTTTACAATTGTTTCACCTGAAAAATGACTGGTCTCTTTGGGTCAGGGAGGAATCTTTTTCCTAAGTTTACTACACACATTTGGAGCAAACCTCAACCAAAATAAATAAATAAACCTTGTTCCATTATTGTGTTGGTTAAATCTATTTAATATTTGACTTTAAGTCAGTGTACAGATCATGTTATTTTCATGTGCAATAGGGAAAAAAAGTCAAGCGTATTTTATTTTGGAGTCAATGCAGTGTCAATGGCAGTATAAGTTCACATCACTGAAATATAACTTCAGTTCTTGTTTTGTTTTGAGTATCATTATTTATTTTTTTTGTATTTGCAGGAGCAGCCTTTCCTGGCACAGAGACTCATATGGCCCCAGAAGTGGCTCGAGGAGATCAAGTGTGCTCTAAGGCAGATGTGTGGAGCAGCTGTTGTATGCTACTGCATATGCTCAATGGGTGCCAGCCGTGGACACGCTACTATTCCCATCCGCTGTGTCTCCAGGTCAGAATGCCTTCTTTAGTGTTACTTTCCAACTGGACTGGACAAACGTAGACGGAAATCAATAATCGTGGTTCTTGTTGCGTTTTTTGTCACAGATTGTCAACGGGCCTCCACCTTTGTGGGAGGTGCCGTCCAACTGCAACAACTTCACAGCCACCGTGTTTAGGGCTGGACTTCGGAAGGACCCAGACAGACGAGCGTCGGCCAAGGACCTCAGGAGAAAAACTACCAAAGCCCTCAGAGCAGGTTCACACGTTACATTGTAACACCATAAGTTTGACTTTGACTGTTAGCTCGACTTGGAGGAGTGTATTGAGTCACTGTGAGATTTATTCTGAGAAAAATATCTTAACTCAAAGTTGTTGGTGTCATAATTGATAGTAAATGTTGGTATTTTTCTGGGTAATGGTTAACTTGATTCAAAGTAGCTGTTGGCTTTAATGATTGTCTATCTGATAGTTTGGGATTAGTTAGGTTGTAGCACTTACCCTTTCTATTCTTAGTTTTTACCTTTGTAAACTGGCTACTTAGCATTTGGTGATTTTAAACCTATACTGTGCTTTGGTTAGTAACATTAAATGTTCAAGTAATCAGATCAGTAACTGGTAGAAAGCAACCTTAACTTAATAGCACTATTTTTTACATACAGTTGGAGGTTTGAGCTCTTCCTCCATCAAAGCCGCCTGTGAGAAGTTGCATCATGGCCAGCGGGAAGACGGACTCTTTTCCTCCAAAGAACCATCATCATCATCCTCCTCCTCCTCATCATCATCCCAAGCCACTTCCTCAGACCCAGCTGTGTTTTGGGTGAGCCCTTGGAGGACTGTAGCAGTGGACGAGGACAGGGCTGAGTGGACGGCTGACATCGCAGAGGCAGATTTCAGAACAGGGGAGTGGGACTCCCACCCGAAGTCCCTGCGAGACGATTACGACGAGGAGTTGGAGACCGGCTCTGAGTCAGAGGTGGACATATACATGGCTGTGGAAGAGGAGTGCGTTCAGGAGAAGTGGCGGAAAATAGATAAGGACTATGAGGGAGACTGGGAGGAGGAGGAGGATGAAGAGTGGGATTCCTCTGGCTCCACTGAGTATCTACGTACGCTCAGAGGCTTTTTCCCTTTGCTGCGGAGAGGCCTGCAGGCAGATGAAGCTCCATGGGGTTCAGAAGAGGAGCTGGAATATCTCAGAGATGGTGAGCGCAGAAGCATCTGTTAATAATTTGTCAGGAATGGAAAAAAATTTGACTTCTTGTGCAGATATTTGGCCAAAGAAAGCATCCCAAACAGTGACAGCAATGTTGAAAGTTTAATGTCTGTGTTATAGTATTCGGATGGGAGTATAGTAGAAAAATATTCTCATTGGATTTTATCCACAGATTATTCAGAACTGTGGTTGAATTTGACACCCCACAGCTGTCATTAAACTGTTCTCCATGTTATATTGTTATATAACTATTATGTATCACTTTTTCAAGTACTAAATGGGATGTTTTTACTACTTCAGAGTATAAATTAGACATATTTATTGTATTCAGTCATAATATCTAATCCTGTCCTCCCTAAGAAAGATAAAGAATAACTCCTGGTTTTAACTCTTAACTCCTCATTGCAAAATGTTCTTTTCACTGTAAACTGTTCTTTTCAGATGTTCCTATAGGGACCACAGTCCAGACTCCATCCCCAGAACCTCGAGATGAACCTCCGTCTTGCTTCAGCTGCTCGGACACGTCGCAGATAGATGAGGTGCACAAAGTCATACTTATAGCGGACGACGAAGAAGTCGCCACTAAGGCAATTTTTAAGAATATCTTTGTATATTTAAGGACTCAGAACATTCATCTGATGACCTCAGTTCTGGAGTGTTTTCTTCCTGCAACAGTCACTCCGGTGGACAGTTGGTGTGGATACCTTCAGCCAATCAAACATCGCCACGATGCTTTGAGGGTAACTTCACTGTAAAAGTCCTTTACTATATTTGCACACTATTGAACTGGTTGGTTGAATAAAAAAAATCTCTGACAAATTCCAGGTGTTGACATCTGGATAGAGGACCTTCAAGGGAAATGTTTTAGGATCAGAGAACGGCGGAAAGTCAAAGTGGGTCATGTTGCCATAGGAATCAGTGATCAGGTACGAACCTGCTGTTTCAGGTATGATGCTGAGAGGTTCAACATAATCTCAGCATATGTTCATATGAGAGTCTCTGGCTTATTCATACAGATATGATCAGATTGGAACTGATTATTCTTGTGCTTTTGGGTCAGTAGTGGTGCAAATGTTGGAGGTTTGTCATGGCGGCCTTCAGAATTTAATATCTGTCCTGTAGTGTGAAAACTTGAAAGCTCAGTTTACTGCCAGTACGTCTGACTGTACGTCTTGTGCAGTCTGTCCAGTGTTTATGATCTCTTTTATTGACTGAAACATATTTCTAGCATGGAATGAAACATCAACATAACGATATGTGTTCAGTTTTATTCAGGGGGTTGTGTAATTTTAAGAAAGCAGCTTCTCAAAGGAGGATTTATTGTTAAATTTGAATGAAATCGTTATTTATTTATTGCTAACACCTGAACTGTTTCAAGTTCTTCCAACAAATGGGGCTTAATTAGTTTTGCGTCCAGCTGGAAGATGCTTTTCCAGTTGGACGCAAACTGGAAGAGCTCATGTTTCCAGGTTGTGGAGCTGTTGACACCCAGCTTGTCCTCGATCCTCACAAATCCTCCCATGTGTCTCTCAGATCTCAGCGAAAACCTTCACTTTGGAGACTCTGGACAGAAAGACGGTGTCCTTCGAGGAAGAGATCAGTGAATCAGGATCGTGGTTCCGCTGCGTTCCTGCTCCTGACAGATGTCAGCGCTGGAGCTGGAGAGTCCAAGACGGCAAGCTGGAGCTCAGAGAATGAGGCTGGTATTTAGTAGTCAGTTAAGCTAATTTTGTTGCAAAAGAGGGAGAGGGAGAGGGAGAGAGAGAAAAAGCACAAGAACTCAAAACACTCAGAACTTGAAGGAATGTCACATTGTTGTGACCTGGGACCTCTGAACTTCTTCATTCTGATCTTCACAATGTGTGGAGGTGGCTGACATGCGATGAAACTCTCATACGCTTTATGATGCTGTGGGAGCAACGTGATGGGGAAACTCCAGGAGGAGTGTGGCTAGTAAACGGAAAAAAATATATTTGTACTGTTGGAACAAAAGACTTTCTTTACAACATCCTGCTGCAGCAGGACTGGCTTGTTGCCACAAGGCAGCGAGGCCCACGGAGGACTCTCGCTGTTCAAACACCTTTCTGCACACTCAGCAGATATTCACCAGACCAGGCTTTGTGTTCTCAGGCCTCAATGTCCAGTTGTGATTATCTGCAGCAGATGCCTTTGGCTCTTTAAATGAAACAAATGACTTTGTGCCTTACATTTGATATCTTTCAGAGTTGGTTTTAGATGTGCGTTTTGAACACATTGTTTCAATCTAATCCGTCTGCGAACTCTGATTCGTCTCACCTGTAACCTCTCTCACCAGCAGCACTGCTGCTCACTTTGTTTTACGTCTGTCAAGGTGACACCTTGGTTAGTTGTTTAGATTATTTTCCTGCTTTAGGTCCTTACCTTCTTTTTTTCTCCATTCCAGTGAGGTTTACAACTGGAAACAAAACTAGTTCTCAGCTGCTCTGCGAGTTCTCTTTGCTGGTCAAACCCAAGTTTTAGGATCACAAATTTTATCAGCGTTTTCCTCGAGGCTTTAAGACGTGAGGAAAATGCACTTTTTTCTGTGTTGCTTCTGTCTCTAAAACTGAAATATTGCTTTTTGCTGCGTTTCTGAGTCGTTGCTTTGTTCAGATGCGTTCTTACACTTGACCAATGCTTTAAATGTTTGCCCAGACATCTGCACATATAGCACATTGTAAATGTTTACAGCTCTAATAAACAAGCAAAGCTTTCTATCTCTTACGTGTCAGGAAGTGTTTCACATTTGATCATGTGGCTCGTCACATGGTTTCCATGATATTATCAGGTTTTTAAACCTGAAATGGAAGAGTGTCACCATTGAACATAGTGAGATTTAGATTTTGGATGAACAGAACATGACTTGATTTTTAATAGGATATTTACATAATGAGAAAAGAATTGCTCAGATATTATTCCAAAGGTTATATTTAAAATTATGACTAACTAATTTACCAAAGCATCTTCTTCCATAGTAAGTGTAATAGTATTTGAGTGCTATTACGCTTAGACTAAACATGGTTAAAGATGTTATTAAGATATCCACCAGTATTTTAGCTGATTTATCAATGAAAAAAATACAGAAAATATAAAGCAGCTGTTTACCCAAGATTGATGTTTGGTCACAAACACCATTTTGGAAATTTTCACCTTGTTTGAAATATTATATCTCTAATTAAAGGGACATTAAAGTAAATTTTCTGATCACAAATTAAAGGGAATTCTTGTTTTTTTATGTCTTCATCAATCTGTAAATGTACAGAAACTTTCTGGTGGTATGCAATGAGTATACTATTCTTGTTTTGTCCTTATTTAAAACCACGTAGGTGATTTTTATTGTTGTTGCTGTTATTTTCATTCCTGCCACTGTGTGTGATCTGGAGTTCATTTAAGACCTTTAGCTGACCTCTGTGTTTCAAATACACCAGATGTTATTTAGGTAGTTTTGTTGAATCTTTGTTATTCATGCAAACACTTTCCATCTTGTGATCCTTTTTAATGTTTTTTTTATTTGTTGTATTATTAGTCAAATTGACAGTTATTGTGTGAGTTCAACTCAAGCTCTGTGGCTTGAGGATCAATATTAACTGGTATTCTCCACCAGAGGTTGCTTAACCTCAAAAGCAAACACGCAGAACTTTATGTACTGGTGCTGTAATGTCAAAACCATTTGCAGATGTTCACAGAATCTTTTTCAGAATGACTATGAACACAGTAATAAGCATCAGGAAGTTGCAAGTCAAATTGGCAATGTGGCCTATTAGATCATCAACTTTAGGAGTGTCTGTCCTAAAACTGGAATGACTCGTTAGGCCAAGTATGGTAGATTGTTGCAACATATAATCAATCCACTGTTCTAATGCTGAGTCCTGCTTTTGACAGAATAATAATTGTCATAGACACGCATTACATTTTAATTATAAATGAATAAGGTATGTTTTTAAAAAACAACTAGGTCACTAGAGTTTGTTTTTATTTTGTTGTATTTAGTATTTACGGACCAGGCTAGACTTGTATGGTAACCTTTTCTGATTTAGTTCTTCTAGGTCAGAAAGGACATTTATTTTCCTATACATGCCTCTAGTGGCTTCAGACACCCACTAGAACTCACTTCTAATTTAGAATAAAAAGGCTTGATTACTGACAATTTTATCCCTTTAATATTTTCTTGTTAAAGATGTCTAATATGATTCTTTTTAAGAAATCTAAAAGAAAATCTATACACAGTAAACGTTCTAACATTGTGTTCTGGTGCTTTCAGCAAGAAGTCAATCAGACTTTAGCAAGATGCTTATTCAGAACCAGCTGGATTGAGTGCACTTTAGGGGTTATTTTATTTTAAATGTAAATTGAATATGTCATGAATATGTCAGCTATACATAACAGATTAAAAAATGCTCTTTGACCCAAAAAGCACATTTGTGCTTTTAAAAAAATGTATTTCTTATGCACTGAAATCATGGTCATGATTTTATTGTTATAAAACTCACTCCTAAAACTAACCCATATTTTATAAAATGCTAATTTCATATGAATTACATCTTGGATTTAGGAAGGATATGGACAAAAAAATATAAAGTATGCATGTGTGCTTTCAAGTATTCTATGGTAGATTAGGTTGCCATACAAGCATCACTTCCTCGACATTTTGTACACTGTGCACACAAGGATGTGCCGCCACCCTGATTGGACCATTGGATAACCAAGGCGGGTTATTGGTTACACTATTTGCGCTGCGATTGGTCGTGGCTTCAAAGTGGGAAGTACGCCGGTGTCTCCCTGGTTGCGCAAGACGCCATTTTGGAGTGACAGTGAAAGATAACGCAAAGATCGGGTTGTCGTCTCTGTAAAGGTAATAACTAACTAAAAGACGTTTATTTTTGTACTTTAATGTTGCAATGTGTGTGTTAAAAGTCCTAATGTCCGAACTGATCGATTTGAGCGGCGTTTGGAGTGACGTCACGGTGTTCTCCGAGCAGTGACGCGGCAGTTCGCTAACTGCAGCTAGCGCGCTACAGCAGTTCCTGTCACGGCCGAGCTGAAAGCAGCCACTACGGGTTCCTTTAACCGAACTGGGCTTCAGTTGTAACTACGTTTGTTAAAAATATGTGAGTGTTGTAAATCTTCGTCGTGTGTTGTCGTGGGTCAAAATGCGCTATGTTTCAAATTGTCAACGAATCCAGTTAGCCGCTAGCCAAAGCATCCGCCCTTGGTGAAGCTAACGTGGCTAAAGCGACACTCCGTTTGCTTTAGATTTAACTGTGTTTTTATTCTTGTCCATCCTGCCTCTCGTAAACGTTTGTTTATTTTGAGGTCGAGCTATAAACAAATAACTAAAACTACACATTTTAACATTATTCGTGTTACTAAAACCAGGTTTACCAGTTGGAACAGGCCTTTCTTATCAAGTAGCTCGTTAGCTATTAAACTTATCCGGGTGAACGAAAGCTGGATCAGTGTAGCGGCCTATAAAATCCGTTTTAGTTTTGCTCACATCCCGTTTTGTTGTTTTAAGTGCAGTACAAGCATTTGTATATACCTCCAGATAATTTTAAAAAAGCGGCGACATAAACTGACTTTAACAATTGAGTAAGGACATATTGTAGAATCGTTGATTAGCTGTGGATTTCAACAAAAACCGACAAATTGGTCAAAGATAATCAGGGGGAAAAATGTTCTAAACTTTTGCAATTTCAAATCTTATGTTGACTTTTCTTTCAATAAAATTCCACTTTATTTTACAGCACAGTTCGTCACTTGAGGAATAGGTATGTTCGTAAAATAGTTCATTTTTTGTAGGGGACAAGTGTGCAGAGATGTCAGATCAATAGATATTTGTTTTATGGGCCCCTAAAAACATAAGCTTCTAGTATATGGAAGAGTTTTACAGTTTGTAAGGAAACTTGAGTGGTTTATTTGGCCGAAATTGAAAGGTTTGTCCTTAGGAAAGACCAGATCTTTCCTTAAAATGAAGATGAATCAGGGACAGAAAAATGAAATGTTCACCACTTTTCTTTTAATGTAGCTTAAGTTGCCTGCTCATCAGAGATTTTAAGAGTACTACAGTCTGATCCAACTTTGCTTCCTTTCTCCTTAAACCTCATCCTAACATCCTTAATGCACTACTGCATCAAAATGTTAAGTAGGTGTGAGAATAGGTTCTGTCTGGTTCTAATAAATTTTTATAGATAAGCTTGTTTCAGCACATCAAGCTTCTTGGTTCTGTAGATCATTTTTTGAAAACTTATTTTGCCTCATTTAAAAGGCTGTAAAAGGTTGATAGTTTTCTTTTTTTGGTATTACCAAAACGAAATAAATTATACTAAGTTATCTTGATTTCTAGAAGCCATTTGATTATCCGCTCTAAATTTTAAAGTTTTGCATTGAATTCTGTCTGTCTTTTGTTTTTGTTTTTCTTGGTGCCGCAGTGATTCAGCTGACTCTTGTGACTTTTGTTTGAGAAGGTCTTCCAAATGCGACAAAACTGGGAGATTATTTTAGATGCTTGACTGTAGAACTTTATTATCAGTCAGTAAATTTGCAGTAAACATTTTTAAAAGTTACAATAGGTTAGACCTCTGTCTGTACCTCCTTCCATTATCTATTCTTAAACAAAGGCATACTTATCCATTGTGTACAGATTTAGTATTCATGGCAGTGAAATGTTTTTGATTAAAAAAAAAAAAAAAATATATATATATATATATATATATATATATATATATATATATATACATGTTCTCTAAAAAATCTTATGTCCAGTTCATCAAATTTTTTATTTTTTTGTTTGTTAACTCAAAATTTTGTGGCTGTGTATATTTGTGAAAACAGATTTTGGTGAAAGCAGAAATGTGATTCCCCATGCTGGTCGTTTCTGTTCTAGCAGAAGTACTTTAAGTCATTCCTCTTATTTTTCCATAATTTCTTCTTTGTGGAGCAGAATGCACCCTTTACATTTTACTCTATTCCTGCTCTTATCCAAACACAAAAACTGAGTGTTTAAAGATGTTTCACCCCCTAACGGTTTTTCTCTCCGCTTTTTCAGCTTTGCCAACATGGGGAATGTATTTGCAAGCTTATTCAAGGGCCTGTTTGGCAAAAAGGAGATGAGAATTTTAATGGTTGGCCTCGACGCTGCTGGAAAAACAACAATCCTATATAAACTGAAGCTCGGAGAGATAGTCACCACCATTCCTACTATTGGTATGGATTTTTTTTATCTCTTTATCTGGCTGTACAGATAAAATGTCTTTTGAGATGCCTAGATTATGGATCATTATGCAATTTTAAGTAACAAAATAAAGGTTTTGCATGTTTAAACAGTTTTTGTGCCAGCTTAAAGATGTGAATATAATGCAAGTTTTTGTTTGAAATCACATATAAGTGTCTCAGCACTTGAGGTCACTGGTTTTAGATAAAATTGTTTAGTCCTTGACTTGTGTCAGTCTATTACTGACTCTGGTAGTATGTGTGTAATTTACTGAATGAAGATATACCTGAACCCTTTCAGAAATGTTAAAGTACACGCAGGTGGAATTTCTAGGTTTATGTGGAACAAGTTTATCCTCAACTTTCAGGATCTTGACTTTTTTCATAGGCCCTTCAGCCAGTGACTCATCAGTGCTTTTTCTTCCTCCTGCAGGTTTTAACGTTGAAACGGTAGAATACAAGAACATCAGCTTCACGGTGTGGGATGTGGGCGGTCAGGACAAAATCAGGCCGCTGTGGCGCCACTACTTCCAGAACACTCAAGGTGAGGGGTGACTTTATCTCGACCGTGTTCACTTCTGCCAATAGGTGGCCTTGTTGGTGCACAGAAGATGATTTTAAAGCAAGTGAACCAGTGACTCATGCTCCATTGTTCCATTCTGAAAGGATGTATTGTTTAACTCCTCCCTTTCCTGAAATCTATTTCAACAAAAAAATGCTACGGACTGTAGAGTGTGATTGCCCTCTAGTTGTGTTCCTAGAAAAAACAACTAACTTAAGTTTGGCATCTTGCTGAAGATTTTTTTTTTTACCAGAAAGTTAAAGTCATGATTGAAGAGAGTTGGAGCACTTTAGTCCTCTCTGGTCAATGAACAGCTTGAAATATTTGTTTAAAAGTGGTTTTGCTGTATCTAAGGTTTAGCTCATTTGTTGGGCAGTAGTTGCAAAGCTCTTATTCCATAAAACTCTGGAGTGATTAAAATTGTTCCAATTTATAGATTTAAAAGTGGGCAAGCACAATGTTGGCAGTTACCTGGGTTACCTTCTCCTGTTCTGCCTGTAAGTCCTGAAGCTGGAATCCTCTGTCTCTTTAACTGAACTCGCCGCATATCAAATGACTGTCTCAGATCACAGACATAACATTATCCTCTATCTGTTAAAAGTGAAGCAGTGGATTGAATAACCGTATTAATAACAAATTGTATGTAATTACCACAGTTGTTAGACATTTTGCTTTTCTTGTGACTCCAGAAAGTATGTGTTTATACAAGGTGATGTTTCGGTCAGCTCAGGCTTTTCTACACTTATCTAAATGATTATAGTTTGAACCTATTTTGGTGAGTTTTTCTACTTTGAAGAGCACAATCGAGTGTTTTACAGCTACTCTTATGTTTGTCATTTACTGATGTGAGATTCATCTAAATATTTTATCATCGGTTTGAGTTTTAATTTGCTTTGTCACCCAATTATTTCTTTACTTGGCAGAACAGTAGTAGGTATGTTTACATTTCAAGATCCTCAGTGTTATCCTGAAATGAGTTTTGGTTATTAAATCCCAGGGAGTTATAACCAAACTGAAGTTAATTATTAATGTAACAAACTCTTTGAATTGGCTGTGCAGTCGGGTCATAAATGAGAAAATGCGAAAGAGATGTGTTGAGGTTCCCCACAATATATCATCAACCTTTTGTCATTGTAATATCAGTGAATGTGATATTTATATTGCAAACGTCTGTTTTGATATGGAGCAGCCATAGTTTTATGAAGGTTGATATCTGCTCAGATAGACGCTGCTTGTTTCTGCAGGGCTTATTTTCGTGGTGGACAGCAACGACAGGGAGAGGGTGAACGAGGCCAGGGAGGAGCTGTCCAGAATGCTGGCTGAGGACGAACTGAGAGACGCTGTGCTGCTTGTTTTTGCAAATAAACAGGTAAGAGTCACATTTTTGGTTCCTCTGACAACCAGGTGAGGTGATTCCACAGGTTCTTCGAAAATAAGCTTATTTTCTGCTCAGCCACAGAATTTTAAGCCACAAGCGTTTTGAAAAAGAAGCATTATGACGTTGTTTGATCTCGGATTCTCTTTAAATAAAAGTTGTGTGAACGAAGTTGGAAAACTGTTAGACCTCAGATATCATAAAATGATTTTATAAGAAGCTAAGTAGGAGTTATTAATTCATCAGAATGAACATAGATGTTGGTTCAAATGTACAAAGTTTTCCAGCAGTAGGAGCCAGAGAAGCTTATAGCTCACTATCTGCATTCCTCCCTCCAGGATCTCCCCAACGCCATGAACGCTGCAGAGATCACAGACAAGCTGGGCCTACATGCTCTGCGTCAGCGCAGCTGGTACATCCAGGCCACCTGCGCCACCAGCGGAGACGGTCTCTACGAGGGCCTGGACTGGCTCTCCAACCAGCTGAAGAACCAGAAATGATCCATTCCACCAGTTTTTTTTGTTTTGTTTTTTCCCAGTTTTTTTTTTCTTTGTTTGTGGTTTATTTTATTTGATTTTTTTCTGTTTCGACACCGCTGCAGCACCGGACCCCGGCCCCCTCTGCTCCATCTCTACCCCCGTCCCCCGGACCGACCCGGCTCTTTTCTTTCGAGAACTTCCTTCCTGCTTTCTCCTCTTCCGTCTGTGCTCTCGGGGCTCGAGCCTGTGCTGCTTGTGTCTGTGTGTGCGTGTGTGTTTGCGGGTGGTGTGTGTGTGTACAAGAGTGAATGAGTGTGTGTTCAGCGAGTGTGTGTGTGTGGGCATGAAGGCGTCTTTGTGTGTGTGTCGGCTGGGATTGGGAGTAACCCTGGCGTGCCTTTTACACACCTCCTGTGGAATCAGCAGTCCGGTTTTCAAGACCCTTCTCCATCCACCGACGTCAGCCTCCTCCCTGCTCGGCCCACCCCCACTCTCAGTCTTGCACGGCCCCCTTCTCCCCACCCTAACTCCGCAGAGGAAGCATGGTTTTCATACGGCAAAGAAAGAGCAAGGGTGTAAGCTCCCCTCCCTTTAGTCTGATCTGTGATAAGTAGAAACGCTCACCCAGTGTAGGTCGAATGCTAAATGTTAATTTTAACCTCCTTGATTTTGAAACCCACCAGTAAGAGATTCAGTAAATTGCATCTTAACCTGTATCAGGTCAAAGCAAAATCAAAAGGAAAAAAAAAAAAAAAAAAAAAGCAGAGTTTGAAAACGCAGGAAAAAAAAAGTAGAAGGAAAAAAATAAAAGCAGTTCATCCTCGGTCATTCTGGTGTCATTTGAAAATCATGCTGTTTGTTTTATTATTATTATATTGGAAATATAGCAGATTATTCCTATTGATGGCTCTCCAGTGGACACTAACTTTCTCCCCGAAGCACAAGGCAAGTCAACAATCTTCAAAATATGTCAAATTCTGTCAGTTTACGTATGCAGCCCTCGTCTTTTCTGCTCCCTCGGTAGCCCTCCTTTTAATTCCCCGGAGTAAATTGGATCTTTCGAGTCTGATAAATCATTCTGATGGTGTTCTCACACTCGTACTTAAGCCTGAGAACAGGAGCTTCACATTATTCCTTTAAGAGATGTTACATGTTTGTTTTTTTCTGTCATTAGTTTTAGCATTTATATTGTACAATGACTGCTGAACCAAATGCATTTGAGCAGTATGACAAATCCAGAACATGGACGTAGTAAGAGCATCTCTGAGGGCCTGACCTGATCTTTCTTTTTTTCTGTTCTTCACCAACGGTTGACGGTTTTTCTTTGAAACCTGAAAGCATCCAGCTGTTTTAGCTTTCGAAGTCGGGATGAAGGATTGGCACCAAAAATGAAGGCTCTTTAACTGTGAACGGTCTAGACAAGAAGAAAGGGGGGAAAATGGCTGGAATGTCTGGGTGTTTACAGGCTAATACTCCTCATTTGTGTTGCTGCATACTTAGAGATTGAGGAGTGCAACACCAGTCCTCCTCCTCTTCCTCTGTTGGCAGCGAGCTGGAAGGACTCGGTGGCAGACCTGTTGAGGGGAATCGGTGTGCAGTTACCTGGTGCTGAGACTCGGCAGGCGTCCTCAGTGTTGAACCATGGGGGTTAAAGCTGGCACTTCTGTCAAGAATGATTGTAAATCTGTAAGTTCCCCTGTAAACTGTTTCTGTGGGGATTTCCTGAACACATTAATAAACATGATTTGATCCAAACTCAAAGAAAACTGGTTTTTATTATTAAAAAAGGTGGATATATTTGCTTTCCACCCCACAATAGCCCTCTCTAGTTTTCCAACTAAGTGGAGAATTGCAATAAATGGGTAAGTTTTACTTTATACTTTGTCAGTTACACATTGCTAAAGGGAACGCACATAATCATAAAGTCAAATTTCATAAATTTGTTGGAAGCTGTTGAATTCTAGTAAATCCTCAATTTGGATCTTTCAATTCAAATTCAGGCTTTTATATATTATAACTTTAAATGAAAAATTAATTATTTTAAGTATAAAAAGGTGTTGATTGAGGTGTTGTATTTTGGAATAAATTGGTTTATATATGCTTGAAGGTTTGCTTCATTCTCAATTTTACAACACCTTTTCTGACAACCTAATTTTTGTTGGCTAAACCACTTAAATCTTATCTATAAATCAGACTAATTTTTTCAAGCCAATCCAGTTTCTACACATCTGACAGTTTTACTTTGAAACATTTACGTTTTTTTCTACAGATTTTTTAGGAATGCATAAATCTTTCAACAAGAATTTAAGAAACACAATTGTAAAGTTAAACGCCACATCAGCCTGAAAAGTTTGTCCATGCATTTATGAATCACTGACTTGTTTCTTGCTGTTGAAATTATTCACTTTTTCCAAAGCTACATTGCTTTTACTGCTTGCTGAAATAATCACATAACTCCACATCTGTGTTGCTTATCATTTAAATTTTGATTTCAATAGTAGTTCCCAATTAACTGTACTTTTTTTTAATTTAGATTAAAATCTCAGCAATATTCTTTATAGCTAGTTTTCAACAAAACCAAAACAGGTTATTCAAACATACCTCAGTATATGACTGAAAAGTGCTCTGTTCTCCCACAACAGTCTGTGAATATGTAACCTAAACAGGACCACTGGTTAAAATAATTAAAAAAAAACACCCCTACTTTAACTACTGAAGGAACAAGCCACTCAATTGTTTCCGTTTTGCTCCAACATCTAGGAGGAGACAAAAAAAATCATCTTCGTAGAAATTTAAGTTTCCTGAAACTCATAGAAATTCTGATTTTCTTTCCTGCTAACAGCCATCATGATCTTCAAAAGCTCTGGAAAATGAGTTATGACATTTAATTTCCTTTTGGGATTAATGAAGTATTTTTGAATTGAATATTGATTCTGACATGTCAGTGAACATAGTGTTTATTTTTAGAAATAAAACTCACAACACGTGACAGTAATAAAATTATGAAGATGAGTCATCTAAACATCTCCCAACAAATAAAAAATAAAAAAACTCAAGCAGTCCTCAAAGAAATGAATTTCATTCTCATTAATCAGATATTGTTTATTGTCTTGTCTGTACTGTTGACAGCTCTTTACGGGCCTCATAATTTCACAGGGATTAAATATTTAATGAGTCATTACCTTTCAAAACACTTTCATACAAGAACAGCAACATTCCTTTAACTATCTGCACAGTGAGGCGTTTGCAACAACTGCCCAGGCCTTTGTGTTGGGGCAAGATTCTGGGTTCTGTACCAGTCTGGGGTATTTCTATGATAAGTCTGCATTTTTTTTAATGGAGGGCAGAGGTTGGAATTAGTTGAGAGTCAAAGAAAGACCCATATTTTCACCAGGTCAAACTGTATGAAAAAACAATAGGTTTACACTGTGAAAAAAAAACCCAACTACGAAATCAAGTGGTTTCATCGAACCAAGTGACCTCATCGACGGAAGAAGGCGCGGCCTGCCGGCTGCCGCACGCGGCTTGCTGTCCTCACCCACCTGTCGGGGAGGCCCCGCCCCACTCTGACGTCTTGGCGCACGCTGCTGTCACGGCAACAACTTTTTACCCACGTATGAAAAAAGAAACGCTGTATTTTGAACTCTGAGGAACCGGACTCAACATGGAAGAAACCCACCAAGAGACGCCGCATTGTGTGTGAGCAGGTAGAGGCTCATGGTGGAACACCGCGGGTTACAGGTGAGGTCCAGCCTTGAGCCTCTTTGTCCTGAGTTTCGAACTGAGAGTTGGCGCCGTAATGTCACTTTAATGGGCATTTTTAGCACAGTGTGAGTTTAGCTGCGTCAGGAAGATCGACGTTAACGTAAACTAGCGTTTCTCATCAGTCACAGGGTTTGGGTTGAACTTGTAATTGTATTTCTTAATACCGGATAGTAGTTGTTTCTAGGAGGGTTTCCCAAGATACATGACTGGATCATGAAACTTGCTCTCAAGTGTTTATACACATGAAAAAGCTGCAAACTGATTGTTTTAGTTCAATTTAAGGAATTGGTCATACATAGCAATCTTGAATCTTTTTAAAGAAAACACATTTAACGGTATAACCCTGGATAATTAAAAAGGCAGGTAATATTTAATGGCAATTAGTCACACAGTGTCTTACTATGTGGAAATCTGGGGAGCACATATAAAAGCAACCTAATCCCATTCAGTAAATTCCAAAAAATAGCCATTAGGATTATTCAGAAAATAGGGATTTGCAAGCACACAAACACATTGCTTTCAAAGTCAAATATATTGAAACTTTATGATTTGGCTGAATACAAAACTACACAATTTATGCTCAAAGCAACTGTAAAGGAATTTTGAGAATCCAGGGAACCTTGCTCCACAAGGTAATGTAAGTAAAATGATAGATTATTCAATGTAAAAATCATTCTTGCGTGTAAACAAAATTTCTTATTTTCTTTGGATTATGGTAATTGAACTGTTTTGTTTTTTTTCCCTCAATGGATTCATTAATTATGATTTTATTCATTTAGTATGTTCTGTACTCATAATGTTGACATGTTCTCAATAAATGTGTGTTTTCCTACTGTATATTCTGATGCAAACAAACCTTTCGGACTTGGGACATTTTAAATAGCTGAGCTCTAAACGGAGACGGAAGAGTTAAATCAACAACTCAAATTCAATTTTTAAGCCTGTTAAGTAAAAAAGACTGACAATTCTGAGACTTTGCATACGAGACTTTCAGTTCATCAAAAATGTTCTGAACTGAGCTGAAGAGTGTCAATAACAGAAGGGGGAAAAATAAATTCTTTGACTCATTTAAGATAAAACTTAAACAAGACATGATTACTTTGTACAATTCCCCATCTGAAAGCTGTTTAATTATATTCTCTGTAGCAGTAAAGGCCAAAAGATAAAGTTTTACACCGAGAACAGTGTGTACATGTTTACATGCTTAGTTTGTGCACGACTTCCGGGGCTGTCTTGTGTGTTTGTGGAAAATCAGGCTCAGATTTTTCTATGGTTCGCTGCCACGCGAGTCTATTTTGAGAGACGAAAATACTAACCTGAGCCGTGCTGTTGTTCCTGTTGAGCCTGAGATTTACTGTCGTTTATTGTCCTGGTTTTGCTATCAGCTACAACAAGCATGATCGATGTCAACCAGTCTTGCGAATGGATTAGCACGAAATAATTAGTCGGTTTTTTTTTGTGGTGTTTTTGTTTTTTTTGTTCTTTCAGAGTTACATCATGGGAGAAATCCCATAACAAAAATACATGGACAGATTTTTGATAATGTGTAGATTAAAGTGTTGCTGTCAGAGTATTCTTGTTTGTATTTCTAAAAGCAAGAATAACAAGCTCTTCAAGGTAAAAGGAGCATTTCACCGCTTCCTCCGTTGCATGTGGATCTCCATTGGCTCTAACACTCTGATTTCCCCTCAGATTCCCCGAGGAAATCTTTTGAGAACTCCATGATGAAGGATTCATCAGACGAGGAGGAGGTGTCGCTGGGCTGCTCCACTTTAACCCTGAGTCCTCTCGTACCTGAGTCGCCGCCTCTCCGCCGCTCCCAGCCCATCTCAATTAACACAAACAGGTACGACCGGCAGCCGCTCAAACGCAACACGTACAACAGAGCAGCTGTGAGTCACCCGGCTTCTGGAGGAAATCCTGGTGCTCACTTAACTGTAGGTCAGCTGACGGTTAAACAAGAGATGATGACATGCGGAGGTGTTGGTTTTAAAGATGACAAGTTGAGGATGAGCTGTTGAACTTTAAAAATTTTTTTTTTTTTTTGGAGAGGAGGATGTGCACATTACTGAAGATCAGGGAAATGGAAATCAGACTTTTGAATTCAGAATTAACAAACAATTAACAACAATTAACAGAATTAACAAAACGTAAACAAACGAAACAGGACTGGACAAAAAACGATAACACCTGTATCTAAATGTCATCTGTTTCATTTTTTCAATCACACTAATTCTGTTGATCTGTCAGTGGGAGTTCACCATCTTATTATAATTTTTGTCAGTTAATTTTTTTTTCAGTGACCACTGCGGGTTTTTTAGTCATTAACACATTTTTTCCACATGTGTAATTTACTAACAGATGCTTCCTTTTATTAATTTTGTCATTCTATTTCTTTTAGGAAAAAAGGAAGTGAAATTTTGTCTTCTTCTGAGTCCCCCATTCCAAACCCCTTCCCAGAACTGTGCAATCTTTCATTGCTCAGCAGCTCTCTTCCATCAGAATCAAGTGACAAATTTGTGAGTATTTTTAGGTCACAAATCATATGAAATGGTTCTCTGATGACCCCTAATTTTGCCTCTCTCCAACAACCAATGAAAAATGCATAAAATTCTGGAGGGGTCACAACCCACAAAATGCCTGGGTCCTAATTCTACTCTCAGCCAGCAGGGGGCACTAACTCTAACGATGACATCAAATGTGTAAAAGCAACAAAAACATCTCAAATGGCTTAAAACACCAACACGCTGAGATATAAAATGACATAAATCCTATCTACTGATGTAAAAACAAATGCTCCTTGCATTAATTAGAAATAGTGACATTTCCTAATCCGCTTTCTAAATCCTATCAATCCCATTATTACAGCTCAGGCCAGCCAGTGCCTCAAGTAAATGTGTCCTCTTCACGTGCAGCAACTTTCTGTTCTAGACAGAAAGTTGTTGGTTGCTGTGATTGAGAAGGAAGGCTATCTTTTCATGCAATCTGTGTCACATCTTGACACACTGCCAGATTGTCTAATATTTATGCATGTCAGTATGAAACAGTTGCCAAGGCTGAGTTGTTTTGATCTGTTTGTTGTTTTAAATAAATAGACTGATGCACAGATTGGGTCATTTTAGGATCTTGTTCTTCAGTTCAATAAAAAATGCCTAATTCAACCTTCTTTATAGTATTGGGCCTTGTTGGTATAATTTAGTGAAAATGGAATGCAAAGACTGGAAATGATGATATTATTGAAGCCACTGTAGCTAAGACATGCTTATGCTACACATAAGTCAACTCTGGATTAGTTTGAATATAGCTGTTATATTAACTTAGTTTGTCAAGTATATCATTAGATTTCCTGCTTTTAAAAAAACAGTCCTATGAAATATGCAAATTTGCAAACATATCACTGTGTGTATAAATAATCTATGCATTTATTTGAGCATATTCCTGAGATGTTTTACTGCCCAAATGTGGCTTTTATTCTTTTAAACTAAGTTTATACATATCGTTTATCAGTTTCTAATCATTTCCAGCCTTCTTTTTGTTGAACTGCTCAGAAAGAAAGGCCGTTTGAAGATAACTCAATAGGCAGTGATGACCAAAGAAAGACAGAGGAAGTCATCTTGAATCACATTAACCCTCTGGACCTCCTCTGTCAATATGAGATTTTGTTCAGAAGTCTGATAACAGAGCTTTCAGGACCGTTATTACCGCGGCACACAGATATTTCTCCCACTGCACGTCTTGTCATTGCCTTGCAGCAGTTTCCATAACTGTAACTGACGGTTGATGTTTGATCCTTAGAACAGGATCAAACTGTCTTAAGGATCGGACAGACGTCGTCTGGGGTTTTTAACATTCTATCAGTATTTATGTGTGTTGTTGCTGTATTAACAACCACATTGTGTGCAGTAATTCTTGAATAATGTCACTTTGTAATGTCACTTTGTTAGAACCAGAATTTGTTTTGAGGAAGTGAAGTGACTCAGAGCGCAGTGAAATATTTCCATAGAAAGCTCTGTTGTTCTCCCATAATCCTCTCAAGTCAAGGCAACAATATCTTATTGCTGCCTTAACTGACACCAGCGCTCACTCAGTCAGCCTGTTGTCATTTGTTGACATGTTCCTGGTCAGGCAGGTTGTCTTCATTTTGCTTAGAAACCTGTTGCCGGATGCAGTCAGTGTCTCGCCTGCTCAAATGATAATCCAGCCGGTTTCATAACCTGTGCACAGTTGATCTCTTGTCTACATGAACAGCTGCTTCTCTGTCCAGACGGAGGCAGTGAAAGTTTTAGCATTTCAACCTCGAGAAGAGTGAGATGTTTTCTGCCATAAAGTTTAAGGCTAGGTCACTCTGAAATTAGAAACCAATTAAAACTTATCTTTGAGCTTTGAAGTTCATTGGACACAAAGTTTTTGACCGTTGTGTGAACTTAGAAGGTTCTTTGTGTCACAATTTGGGTTTTAATCTGAGGTTTTGGGAATTGTTTGACCTGGTATCAATCAGTGTGTGATCCAGAAGAAAAGCAAAGGAGTTACAGACAAGATAATCACTTGGAAACTGGACCACTGGAGTTTTAGGCTTTCAGGTGCTTATATATTTGAGCATTTTCACGGCTGTCATTAACCACGTAGGGTTTGTCTTCTGTCTCTCTTTTTTTAATCTCAGCTGCAGTTATTTCTTTCTTTCGCACTTAAAGACTATAACTACTCTTAGGGAAAATTGATTTATATTTTTGAGAACATTTTCTCTCCATTTGAGGGGAAAAACTTACTTCTATCCTAACGAGAAAGCAGAAATCCTTAAATTAATGACAATCTCTGGTTTGTTTAAAGTGAGCCACAGTGTCTCCTTTTAATTGGAGGGATTGTTGTGCGTTTCCCCTCAGGTGATTAAAGTCTATGGAGATGAAAGCGCCTACAAGACCATACTGATTGGTCGCCAAGCAACAGCCAGAGAAGTGTGCCAGCTGTTGGTCCAGTCAGCTCACTGCAGCGATGAGGACAACTGGGCGCTTCTCGAGATTTATCCTACTCTGGGCCTCGGTAAACCCAAGATGGTTGACTACACAATCTCCACTGAGTAACAAGACTGGTCTGGTTTACATCTTCATCCCGATGTCTTCAGAGAGATGTCTGGAGGACCACGAGGTCGTGCTGGAGGTTCAAGCCACCTGGTCTGAGAAGGTTGAGGCGAGATTCATGTTCTCCAAAAACTATGACAAGTATGAGTTCTTCCATATACAGTGGGTATGTAAAGCCTTCATTCACAAGTGGCAGGTTAAGTTCTGTGTTAATAGACTGAGTGAAGGCCTCAGACAGTTCCTCATGTTGGTCGCAGACTGGCATCTGTGCACTTGCAGGATTTAAAACTGTTGACTTTGATTGAATGGGCTTCCCATAGGTCTTTATGATGAGCCAACACTGCCTTTGTGCCTCCAGATGATACAAAGCCTTTAATGTGGTGTTGTTTGAAACATGTGCAAATCTCTCTCTCTCTCTCTCTCTCTCTCTCTCTCTCTCTCTCTCTCTCTCTC